>JBAFTA010000008.1:9183002-9198319 GCA_036919975.1 Melanotaenia parkinsoni | reverse complement strand
TAGCACATTTTCTGACACATTTACAGCCAAAACAAAATATATCCAAGCGGCCTGTTTGAGGCTTAGGTGTCAAAGGGCTAAGGAACAGATGGCAGATATTTATTCATATGGGATAACTGGATCAAAGCCAACTTGTCAAAACTTGTTTTTGAAAATAATAATTATAGAATATCTCAGGTAGATAATGTTTCTTTAATTAAACATATTTCTATTAAATACTATTAATACTTAGTCTTAGTTAGCTTAACAGAACTATTTTGGGTTTGGATTTAAATAAATTCTCATAGGTGCCCATTAGATGATAAGAGATGATGATAAGAAAGTCATTGACTGACAAATAAATTTTAAATTGGTGATGCAACATTTCTGATGAATGTATGGAGAATGTGAAAGTGCATCACATCTCCAATGATAAAGGTGTTCCAGTAGATGAAGGTATTCTAGTGATAAAGATATTCCAATCCTATGATCCATGCTGCATGCTATGATTGCTGAACCATCTCAGTCTGTACAAAACACAGCCTCAGATCAAGCATTAAAACAACATGGCATCTAAATATTTAGACATGCCATAAACTAATATGCTGTTCATAATATGTAGAATTTATATAGTTTTTGTAAGTACATATATAGAGACTGTTGTATAATAATGCAATTTAAAAGACATTCTCAACTTTTAAAACAATATTTACAATAGAAATAATGTTAATGTTAAATACATTTTGCAAATGAGCAGCTAATAATAATAATAATAATAATAATAATAATAATAATGATAATAATAATAATAATAATAATAATAATAAATCAGCCAGTACAGGACAATCAAAGCTATCTCCTCTTTCCAGCCACTAACCAAAACGGTTTTCCAATGTCTAATTTTTAAAAGAGGAAGAGAAAAAATGAAGCTGTAAAAAAACATAATCCACAGCTCCTTGACTAGAAAAGGCTTGCTGATTTATCATGGGAGGCTGACAAGGTAAGGTCAGTGAGGATGCTGAGGGGAATTATCAGACTCAGAGCAACGATGGATGTTCTTTACTGGAACTCAGCTCCTCTAAGGGACAATCATTAGCCCTGATTTAAATGTCTTCATGAACCTTGAGGAAACTAAAGTAAAGTGTAAGAAGTGGTGATTATTTCACTGTATTACAGCAAACCTGCATAATCCCAGAGGGAGAATATGGATGGCAAGCAGATCATCTTCTTTGCAGATACAGATATATAATGTTCCACAATTAAATTATCACAAGGAATAGCAAGAAAAAAAAAAAACATACTGTATCTAATTCAAGGGCTGTAGTGTAACACATCGTATAATTAGCCTCAAAAGCCATGCAAATCAACATCCAACTTCCAACAGGTCCTACTGGTGAGGGGAAAGAAACACAGCTAATTTCACTGACACCAGTTTGGATCCAAGCACTGAATGGCTGTTTCCCTTTTTACATGTGCACAATAAAATTGGCTGAAATAAAGTGGCACAAATTTTTCTGTTCGGGAAGAAAATTTGGTAGAAACACAGATTTCTTTGTCTGAATGCAATCTGTCTGGATGACCTCGTTATCATCAGTTGTCCGTGATTTACTCTCATGGTACTCTCGTTCAGTAATTGCTCCAGTCCTTGCTAATCAAAAGCGCTTCTTTTCCATAACATACCTATTTTCAGCTTTTTTCCCTTTTCTTTAAATGCATAGATATAAAACTAAAATGAGGGCATTGCAACTATTTAACCAATAAATCAACTGTTCTCATGAAAACACATATTATTGCAACGCATGTTGTTTTATTATTAGAATGCATTCATTTTGTATTATTTTGTACTGCATTTCAAGCTATTTACTGTGAGATTATAACACACAACTCTCTACATTTGCCCCTATTCTTTAACCCTAATTATTACAACCAAACCATGCAAATAAATTAAATCCACAAGACGCCCCAACAGGCAAGCCACATAGATATGATAATGTTAAAACGTTTTTAAGTCTGTCATGACTTTACTTTAACAGTTTGGTATTAAAATAAACACATTTTCAGTTTAATAAATATGTGAAATATTTATATAATTAGCAAATAACTTGTTTTGTTGTGTTAAAAAATGTGTTTTTAAGTGGAAAATTCAACATCAAATTTCAATATCTATGTGAATAATTGTGCTTAATAAAAGGTTTTCTTATATATTAACATATGTATTTACCCAAATGGGATGGATATAAAGTCATAGTGATGATTTACTTTGATTCTTAATAATGCAAATAATGCTTAGTGAGACAGTTCTTGGGTCTCAAAAGTACACAAAAAAACTTTTAAGTGGAGCCAAAGACACACAGTTCAATGCTGTAACATGAACACACACAACTCCTATAAACACTCATGTCTGCACAATTTTCTGGCTCTCTGAGTCCGAGCTGGTGAGCAGCACCCGTTAAGCCCGAGCTCAGTGAAACCTTCTGACAGGCTCGATGTCTAAGACTCCAACTGAGTCACGCATGAGCCAAGGGCTGATATACTCACTGCCTCGAGTTGTGTGCATACCAGCACACAGCTGCTGCACTGTTTATGAATCAGTACGTTCATGCATGCGACAGGAGCTGCTCACTTGGAAAATTAACCTTTATTCCTCAGGGTTGAACGACAAGGGCCAGTCAGTGGCAAAACTATGTTATGCCCAGGAGGAGAAGCTTGTGGTTGCAAGGTTTAGGAGGCTAAGTGGACCTGGAAGGTGCAAGATGGAGAGTAAACTGTTGTCAGAAAAGCTCAGGTTGCTCTTCTGGCTGACAAAACAAGCCTAGAAAGAAACTCTATCCTAGACACCACTGACAAACTAAGAGGAGGCCTGCTCACAGCAAGTCAAGATGCTGAAAATCACTATTTGTTTTCAATGTACTTTCAGTATGTGAGATTACTTTTCTAGAAACACGTTTGACTATTTGAACATGGGTAACCGCAGCTCCAGTCTGCTGTTTAACTGCTGATAACTACTACAGATGGCTGGTTAATGTAAATATAACTCTGGACCTCTGGACCCACAATACATGCAGAAAGACTTTATGTTTGAAAGATTTGGTACCTCTAGTGGCTGTTACAGCAGCTGCATATATAGAGTAAAAATGGTAACTATGGCGATGACTGCAGTTTGTAAAAATAATATATTTTAGGTAAAACCAAAGCCTTTTTCTAACACTAACCAAATAGTTTTGATTTCTAATTTTTATGTCTACACATGACCATGGAAACCAATAAAACCATGATGGGAATGAATACATTATAAAATTGTAAAAAAAAAAAAAAAAGTAGCCTAGTTTAGATCAAACCATACATATTGTTTTTTTTTTTTTTTTTTTTAATAATGTGGAATAAGCGGCAGAAGTTTTCATTTCGAGGTCTCTGTTGATCAAAAGCCACACCTTTTCCCTCAGGCAGTATGCCAATGCAAATGTCTACACACCCAAGTATCTGGTCACACATTGTAAAACTATTTGACATCACACAATGCAGGTTGTAATACAGAACAACAGGAATTCAGCATACATTTTCAAATGAGCCAGGATTTAGAAAGAAAGCTTTTGGTGAGCAGCTAAAAATATGCTGCTAATGATATATGAATATTATTTTAGATTGCTAAGGAATTGGTGGTCCCCTCGGTTTTTTTATGAATTAAAAAAAAAACTCTTATAGGCAGCCTAGCTTTTTAAGGTAAAAATGCTAAGCAGTGGTATTGATTGCTTTTTTATGTTGTCTTCTGCTATATCAGTAAATATGAGATGGACAAGTCAATATAAGTTTAAAACCTTTATTTTAATGGGAGTACATCTGCATTAGAGGCAGGTGGAGTCATTTCTGATTATTTCCTTAAAAGATAAGAAGCAAGGCCTTACAATGTCATTTAGATGTTCTAGGTGTTTCTTCAAATTGCTTTAGATGATGTTAAATTCATGTTTAACGTGAAAACATAAAGACCTTTTCCTGCAGACACGGAATAATGAGGCTCCTACTGTTTGTCATACACCACTTTTGGTTTGAACAAAGCAAAAATGTCCTTAAAATATCAGAAGTTTATGTCTGTGTTGCCTCACTGGAACTTGTCCCCTTGCACCACTGCCTCATGAGCTAATCAAGACTTCTTGTGTCAAACTGAAATCATTTCCATTTTCACTTGAGCTGGAACCATCAGTAATTAGCAACTTCACTGTTTGCATAAGATCGGTGCTGCATGGTAAATTGGCCTCTCATGTGTATGCTCCTCAACATGTCTTTACACTCTCATTAGGTGTTTCTTTGATTTTGAGTCGAGATTGACAGACATAACACGCAACAGCTTTCAACTGTAAACCCGATCTGGCCACACAGAAATATGTGAACTGACCACAACTTCTTTAGAAACCTCTTCAGAATACATGATGGGATCTTTTGTTGAGTTCAAGCATGACAAGGACAAATGTTGATGGAAAGCCAGTTATCAGCGATGTCACTGTGGACTCCCAAATATTCAGGAGCTGGTGGATGCGTGCACTTTGTTGCTGAGGTAAATCTGCATAAAAATTCACATTTAAAAGAAAAAATTATATTTAAACAAATAACTAAAGCCTGATTATTATTATTAAGATTTTTTAAAATACATTTTAAAAAATGCATTTATTTTGAAAGTCATGTGGTTAAATTAGTGGTTATTTGCCACTGTGTACATACAGTAGAATTGCATGGGTTATTTTTTCCCACCAAAAAGATGACTCTCAGAGCATGTAGTTTACTGATAGAGACAAAAAAGTGCATAGCTTTAAGATGAAATGTTTTATACCTGAATCAAAGGATTGCAAGCTGATATGTGCATTCAAGTAGCTAATAACAAGAAAGTAAAAACAAACTTAATTTTTATCAAAAGTTTACTTTTAAAAATGAATTAAAAGTTGATAAATATTAAGTTTTAAGAAAAAGACACATAATTAGCAGATCTCTCATTATTTCTACCCTTTTCTTCTCACTTGTCATTATTAGGGAAAACATTTTCTGACATGAATTTGTTTCAATACCTCATTTGTTCTAAACTGCAAATATCAACACTTTGCAATCTGCAAAAACACATTAAGAAAGATAAGGAGTGGAAATTTCTTCACAGCAACCTGTTCCTATAAAAGCTGGGGTAATAAAACAGACGCATTTAATTCTTTTTTAATTAGATTATGTAATTTCTAGAGGACTTAACGAAATGTTTGTGACTTTATGTGGTAAAAATACCACATCAGTGCAGTAAATCAGCTCCCCTTTTATACCATATCTTTACAGCTCTGTGCACGCAAAAGAGGGACAGCAGGTGTGAGATCATTTACAGAACGTGGATAAAATATGAGAGCATATATTTGGATCTAGATTAAAGCAAACAGCAAACTGTACCTAACCTAAAAGCTAGCAATAACACACATAGCAGACCAAGCTCTCACTACCACACCCTAAACGTAAAGGAACACTAGATTGGAAGTTTTCTTTCAGATAGATTTTACAAATTAATCTTTTAGACACACTCATGTCTCAAATCATATTCAAATTAGATAACAAAATAGCAGAACAGCAGATAATAAACAGGTTAAAATCACCATCATAATTTCCTCCATCACTGTCTGTATCAGCTCAGTAGATCCTGGTCTCCCCCCGCCCCCTATTGTAAAATGTTGATAACTCCTCTTTGACCTTCTCAAGTGCAGAAACAAGTTGATTTTTAGTGACAAAGTGTTTTCATATAGTACTTTGCTACCACTGTGATGCACTACATCTGTAGTATACTATGAAATACTTTGAAATACTATGAGTTAAAGATATTTTGCTAATCATTTTCAGTGCTTTCATCTCCACTGATAGTTCTCTATATGCTCACTCAGCTTTTTTTAAGATGCTCCTTGGCCTTTGGAACAAGCCTCTTTTGATATGGATTGAGCAGATATCTCTTTTATTGTTTTGGGGGACAAAAAGTTTCACAGATGTCTATACTGCATCGCTCTGATAACAAAGCTGCCAATGTCCTCTCATAATCACTCTGGCAATAGAAAAAGCAATTCTCCTCCAACAGCATGATACTTAGGCTGCTATTGATTCTGTCATGTTTCTTTTCTTTTTCTCTCGGGACTCAGAAAGGTGACATGATTTCAGCAAAGTCACGCTAACAGTCGATGTTATTGTGCGTGGAGTGTTAGCACTGAATCGGTGATAGCCTGTGTGCTGATGGAAGGACTGACCTTTACTAACCTGAAGGTGATGTGCTTCTATCAAATGTCTGGCAGGAGGCCATTTTCCTTGCCCTTAGATCTGACCCTCTCACCATTATGGGAATAAATTACCCAACTTGAATCTGTGAAGGAGTCTTACCACACAAAGCTACAACAAGACAGGTGAGATCCAGAAACGTTGCTTTTAACTGCAAGTGAAAAAGGTATGTTTGTCCAAATGTGCTCAACATGTGATGTAGTCACATGTTAAGACAGAAATTGTAAGAAGATGTTTATACTTGGTTACTTTGCTTGTTATTCACACTGTGACGCCTGGCGGCTTATCAGCCAGCCAGGAAAGAGCTGCAGGACGTGCTGGAGACGCTGAATGTGGAGACGGCCAAGCACCCGCCTCCCCTGATCCCGGATTGGCCGCCTTACCCCTCACTCCCCAAACCAGCTGTCCAATCCGGAGAAGAGGCCTCCTTTAAGACAGCGTCATCACCATCATTCGGGACAGCTGTGGACAGTGGGACACATGCCTGCCAGCTAGAGAAAGATTGTGGATTGTGTGGTTTGGAGACGTTTCTGTGCAAGTTTAATATTTGGATTAGTGATTAATACCTTTTTGTGTTCTGAGCTTAGTACCGTCCCTGCCTGAAAGAAGGAGGTGTTTGTGTTTAGTTTAATCTAGGAGTTTGGTTTTGTTTATTAGAAGTCCGCCTGAGAGCGTGTGTTTATTTTGTTTGTTAATTAGACCGCCTGTGAGCGTGTAGCCCATTTTGGGGACATTTTTGGTTTCTTTTTGTACTTAGTAGTGTTAATGGTAATTGTTAAAAACCCAAAAGGGACACTTTCAGTTTGATTTGTTGGTTTCATTGTTTTATTTGCCGGATAAGGGTTGTTCGCGTTTTGGAACCCCTTTCTGTTAATAAACATTAATGTATTTTATTTACCCTTGGTCCGGCCATTTCTGTGTTACAGTCCTTTTGACCCCTGGACACATAGGGGGACGTCACAACACAATACCAACCTATAACAATGTATTTATGAATATTTAAGCAAATCATTTGATATAATTTTTTTTTTTTATGGTGTTTTCAGCTACTTCCAGTATAGTGTGGTATAAGCGCAACAAGTTAACAAAATACCAATTTCATCAGCACAGGGACGTGTATCTGATTGGAGGTAATGAATTACCAACATATATTAAGTGTAAATTAACCTTCACTTAGATGGATAGCAGTATGTTATGGACTTCTATGTTGTTCTACGTCAACACTGGGAAATGTCATGGGCTGTTTGTTTTAACACATTTAACATCTGATGACCACTTCAGTTGTAATCAGGAGCTAATTAATTCCTAAAATATAGACTTTAAAATAAATAATTCTCATTGGTGCCACCTTTTTCCTGGTCAGCACCCCTGCCTGGCCCCCCTCATCAAAACTTTTCTAGACCCGCCCCTGCATATCTAAGTATAATTCCTTTCTATTACCTGTCAACCACTTGGTTAGAGAAGGGTTTGTCTTTAATTTGTATTTCAGAACCTGTTCAGAAATACAACCTGTCATTCATGGCTCCTAAAAGATGAACCTGCCTATCCAACATCTGCACAGCACCAACAATTTAGAGAAGACATCCCCCTGTTTAACCTTGACACTCCCTAGATATCTGAACCTGATGCAATGCCTATGCGTGGAAGAACACTGTAAAAGTTCTGATAGAGATATGGTCAACCCCAAACCACTGGTATTGATGCCGCTCCGTGCTTTGTTCTGATGTGGTGGAAACAGAAGTTGTCCATTAACCAATAGAAGAAGGAGTTTTCAAATATATATAAAAAAACATGTTACATGTTTCCACTCAAAGTAGTAGTAGTAAAGTTGTCACACACCTCTGGGTTTTTATCAGATGGTGTTCTGATTCTTTTAATCAGCTTAGTGGGACATGAGTTAAGTGGCCTAATTTCATACCCCTCTCCCTCATACTGACATATTTCACCATCCTCGATTATGAGGCACCAAGCCATCCAATTCCCTTCTGCAAACTAATTAGAAAGTCTATTGTGGCAGTCAGAGTCATTTTCACGTCTATTTTATTTGTAGCTGCTTTCTTTTCAGTGGCTTGGGATCTTAAAAAGGACATATTTGGTCTTCTCTGTAAACAGGCCTTCAGTGATTCACTATGCCTTTTTTTATAGCCTTGAACACAGCCTGCATGCTATGTTTACTGGAAAAATGCTCCAAACACCCAGATACTTCAAACTGTGGATACATACTGTGAAGTTAGGTCTCATTCTCCCTTTGCAGGTTTCAATAAAATTGTTGAATTCTTTTCATGTTGGTTAAAATAGAACAAGAGAAAAATACCTGAAGCTCTGTAAGAGTTACAAAGTCGGAGTCGGGGTAACTGCGATGGCCTGTTCCAGCAACAATGGCTCAACCTGGGTACTGAGATGCCTGCTGTTGTTTAGGTTGAATGCTTCTGGAAAACTTTGTAGCAGTCTGCAGAAGTTCACACTCCCACTCACGCCGGCCTTTTCTTAACACCTACACCTCCTGTACCTTCACAAAAGTTCACAATGAGCAGAGTCACTTCAGCTTGAAGCAGCTCAGAGACCTCCACTTTCAAAGCTGTGTTCTTCTATTCATGTTTGATAGAAGAAGAAAAAAACAATCTGGTGTTTGGAAGACCTACAAAGAGAGGCCAAACAGCTATGATCTATTACAAGGTTTCTTTCTAAATTGCTTGTTGTGCGAAAACCCTTCTGGCTGTCACACAATCACCATTTAAAGTATTGATCTGTCGCACTTCTGTGATAAATTGGAAAGCTTTCACAGCGCAGTGTCAGCTCAGCAAATGTTCTGGTTTATTTCTCTTTTCTCTAGAGTTTCTTGTAACAATCTGCATAGTCTGTGATGAGGGATTTTCTTTTTCATTGAATGTTTATTTGTTAAATGTTTTAAAAAGTAGCAAATAGTTGCTATTTTTGTCTAGTTTGCATCTTTCAGATTTTTTCATTTGCTGCCATCTGGATTTGATGAATAGCCCGCAAGGCTTGGAATTAGCACGAGAAGCAACACAAGCCTGGAATAATAGCTTCGGTTTAAAACATATTTTCATGCTACACATACTCGAAGCAAACATTAGGTGTTTGTGAGTGGGTGGTCACAATAAAAAAAACACACCCCACACACACAGTGGAGATGTATAAAAGCCCAGACTGGAGCCTGCTGTGGACAGCACATCCAGCCTGAAAGCTTAGAATCAGCATCTGGATTGGTGAGTTGATTCCCTGGAGTCATCACCTGAGCTCCGGATTTCGCTGGGAGACACATTAATCATGCTATGACTCAGTGCTGGAGGGATCTGCTGTAAAATCTCCAGCAACCATGATCCCAAAACAAAACACACAAAACAACATACAATCCCTGGAGATTCCACAAACTGAAAACACTTTGGTGTGCACAGACCAAAACTACAGACCCCTGCTGGCTCAGCATCAGTATGACGTTACAAAAAAAGCTAAATAATTTATCAGCTATAAATTAAATCCACAGTTTTACTATAAATGATTGTAATATAGAGAAAATTAGCATATTGCTGCATTAAAAATACTGTTCTTGTCAGTTTTGGTTTAAATAAAGTCTTTTATGAGATTAGAACACCTAAAATAGAGGAAGACTAAATAGATTGCAGTTATCTGATAAATGTCTTTTAATGGCAGAACAACCACATCTTGTCATGATAAATTGGGATTTTCTTGAGATAACGGCCTACTGGTTATCACAAAATAATGTGTTTGTTTCTTGGAGATCAAGGTGAGCTTGGGAATGAGTGGTCGGCACCTATAGAAATGGTTGCGTTTGGTGAGAATCTGTAACGGTAAAGGCGAATTTATACTTACACGGAGTCTGTGTTACCGTCGTAGACGCTGCATAGCTCCATGGAGGCCCGACGCACAGCTCTTCCAGACCTGACGTGCACCCCTACTATGCAGACGGTTACGAGGAAGTATTCCCTTATAATTGGTTCATTTGGGATTATGAATTTCCGGATTTCTGGATCTTCTCGCTGAATTTGTGTAGTAAAAACGACATCCAATGGATCAAGTTGATGAGAGGCTGATCGAATTATTTCTCTGTTTTCTTCCACAAGCTAATAAAGACACTGAACCATACTGCCATTGTTGTTTTAAAACAGAAAATACTTAGTGGAACTGAAGTGAACCATCAAAAGAACTCCGACCTGGTGAGTTTACCGGCTGAAACCCCTCCTGCTGCCACCTTCAGATTAGGAGGAGAAACTGCAACACATTCACACTGGCGCTGTTTGGTCTGTAACAGACGTGTGATTGCCATGGACAAGATTCTGATCCAGATGAAAGCCCTAGTCTAAGTAGTGATTAGAACAAAGCAAAAACTGCTGTCTTAAGGCAATACAGCAAAAGTTATCTTTCCCTTAGATTTATTATTATTATTATTATTATTTTGTCTGGATCCAACAGCACCAGCTCTGTTGTGCTAGGTGTGTGTGTGTGGGGGGGGGCTGTCCAACAGGGCTATGGTCACAAACAAGCCTGAACACCATCTCCAAACAAACAAACAAACAAAAAGAAAAAACATACTTTTTTGTTTTACTGTGTGAATAGACTGAGAAGTAGGTAATTCCACTGAGAAAAACCACAAAGGTGATTACAAGAGCTAGCTACCAAGCTCTTGCTAGCTAGCTTCAGTAATACGTACCTCCAAAGCTATCATTGCCATTAAAGAATTACTTAAGTTCCTGACTAAGATAGCATGCTTGCTAGATTCAAGGATACAGACAATGAAAGCCTTGTTAGGTCTAAGCAGGCCCCCATTTTACACTGAGAGAACAAAAATAAAATGACTATATTGTCATTGCAGTATTAGGCTGAAGAGGGTCACTTCTTAGCATTTTTGTTTGGTTGTGTGCCACGGGATTATGTGCCATGCCTCAAAAGAGGCTGATAAAAACTGGTGAAGATTTACCAAGGCTAGTCATTCTAATTTTACGTCTGTCCCTCACACTTATCCTCCCACACTCTCACTCCCTGTGTGCTTTTCAGTCATTTTTATGTCCTGCTTTTATTCCAGAGCAATGGAGGAGGAATTTCCCTGAGACAGATGGTGGATGACGTGTTTATGATTTTATCAGCGGAGTAAAGTCAGAGTTGTGTGCTCACCATCCTCACCTCAGCCATCCTGTCCTCTTTCACATGTCCCTCTCTTCCACTACAACCGGGCCAACTACCACAAGCTATTAATCCACAGAACCAAACAATATCGTGAGTGCATACATTTTCTGCATGGCTTGTCCCAACAGGAATAAAACCACAGAAACCTTGGCAGTATTTGGAACTAAGGGTTTTTGAGGACACTCGGCATATGACAACCAGCAGGATGTAAAGCTTGTCCTGTACAGACTGCAGAAAGGGATGTTGTAATGGACCATGTAGGGACACATGTAACTGAAATGAGGATAAGACTTGGAATGAGAACAAAAAGAAGCAAGGCAGTGAATTATTATATTAATTAAAGCCTAACTTGCTGATTTTATTTTGTTTGACCTACAACTTCACAGCAATGTAGATTTCCTCACTCCTTTGGTTTCAGAGCCCTGCTGGCTTTTGTTCTTGCCAGCTAATCAGGAAATGGCCCAGGAAGCTTTGTTAATGCTTTTAACACCAATTAATTAAGGTGGAAGACCATCACTAGCTTATGTGTACAATACAAAAAGAGGATCAAAGAGATCAAACGAACATTGAGCTTATTGTTAATGTATTTTGTTTGTACTGGATGAAAGCCATTTTCAGAAAAGACTAAATATATTCCTAAAAAAAAAGCCTTTAAAGTATGTGCATGATGGCGCTTAGATGAACTCAACTCTGTTATGTCTCAGATAATTTTATTGTATTTAATGAGTAAATTTAAGTTCTCAAAAATGTCTGATTATATTATGTCAGGACTTATCTTCTTTAAAATATTCATTATAACAATATTTAGTAATTTAAAGAAATAGAAAACAAAAACTGCTACAAGTTTATACTGATTGTACCCCTTCAGGGATTAATTAAGTATTTTTCATTGCATTTCATCATCATAACAGCACTGTTTGAATTCCTGTGTGACTGGACAACTTACAGTTTTGCCATTTAATCAAACAATTGTTCTTGTCACAGAATACAAGCATGTGAGGAAAACTGATTTACCAACCTAAGCATGGCCATCTCCTCCACAGTGGCAACTTGCCCCCTTTCATCTTAGTCACATTGGATTTTTGATCACAGACCAAAACAACAGACAATTTAGCCAGCAGTAAATGGGGTGCCATGCTGAGTTTATTTCAGTATATTTACATGCCATTTTGCCATGTTGCTTGTGTTGTTTTTGGCGTCTTTGTCTTCTGTTTACTTGTTTTTATTTTAGAACTCAGCCCAGTACTGTGGTCAGAATGGGTGTAAATGAACGTATACATGCAAGTATATTTGATTTTCTGGGCGTGCCAGACTTTGAGCAACTGTAACTTTGTTAAAACAAGTTTATCTGCATTTCAAAAGTCTGGTTTTGATCAGAGCAATACTCTTTTCATTGTAACATAAACATTGTTTGTATTTTTGAGTTATATTTTTTTAAACGGCAACCTTAATTATCTCTATGAAACACCTGTAGAAACTATATGACTGTAGTATTCACATATAAAATCTGTCTACAGGCACCAACAACTTATATTTTCCTTTGCAATGACATTATCTTTCCGATGCTCAATACCAAGGCTGTCTTTTTTTATTCGGGATCTAAAATCAACTTCTTCCTTTTTTTTTACTTAAAATCTTTTCAGTGACATATTGTGAACTCAAGGGCCATTAGGTCAAATTTTTCTATAAAATAAGAGAATGTTTTGAATCTCAAGATACCATGGCTGCTGCCTACTGACTTTAAAATGAAGTTGTCTTTTCGCACTTGATGGTTTTCTCTTGACATTAACTATTTGTTCCACCAGCAGAGTCAAGATAAGCAGCATCATAACAGCACTGCTTTCAAGTTTAAAAGTCCGACCACAGCTTTTATTGACAGGGAGGATAAAAGCACCAGCCTTGATGTAACCTTGACTGAAACCTCAGTGGGTGTTCTGCTGCGTGTCTTTTATCCATAGGCTTTCAGCTCAACCTTGCACTGTATATCAGGCAGTCACCACTGTGAAGCCTCCAGACCCACATCAGCACTACTAAACACCCCCTGGATGAATTCCCATGTGCACGATGCAGATACACACAACTGCAGACAGGTGCTGTGATTAATGATCCAACAAGACAAACAGGAGCAGTACGGTTTAATGGATCTACAGCAGCTCACCCTGCAGTAGAGATAAATGATAGACTTGTATGTTTTTCATGGAAAGTGTGTCCTTATATTTAGTCTATGTCATTGCATGCCTGTGGATGCACAGCTAAAGTTGAAGGGAATCACTATTAATCTCCCATGTGTTTGTTATATAGTGTTGTAGCTAAAGCCAAAGAGTGGATTGTAATCATATGCCAACAAAACATATTGAAGAGGGCGGCCATTTTGGACCTTCTTCAAGAGGGTGCGGTGAAGGTTTAGCTGTTGCTTTTGGCCGTAGCCAAAGAACTACACGTTGTTTTCATTGGGCAGAGCAACACAGCATGTTGCAGCAGAGAGCCAAGTGGAAAATTAGTGATTATCTAAGAGAAGACGTCACAGTGGGTATTTTAAGCAACAGTGGTTCCTTTACATAATCAGCTGCAGCATTTGCAGGAAATTGGTGTCAATAAAGATTGTTGCTGTGCAGCAGTCATCTTAATTTTCTAATATGTGGTTAGGTTAATTAAAATACTGACAGAGGCATTGGTAGTGTAAATTATAAAGTTCAGTCATTAATAGACTGGTGAATAATACTGGAGTAGGAAATTATCTCACACTTCTGAAATGAGTTTTATTCATGATTTATGCACAGTCCATTTATTAAGACAGATGTTTCAAATTTAGTGTGATCTCACTAGCATATTGCTATCCTGATACATATTAGGAATACACTGATTTATTTGTCTACACTATCAGCTGATATCAGCCCATCAACAATTCTTGTCAGAAATCAAAACATCTGCTTTCTATATTGTGCTTATTAGATATGTTTGCTTAGACATTGCAACTGCAAAAGTCTGGAGTGGGAGTTGGAACAGCTGCAAAAGTAAGAAAATATCATTTTCTGTATAGATAATGCTTTGAAACTGGGATTTGGAGCACTTCCAAGGCTTGAGTGGGCTCATAACTCCCCCAGTTGAACCAAGAGTGTAAAGGACAAGTATGTTAGAAAATATATTTTCTTCTCTCTGTCTTTGAAAAGAAAGTCCCACAACTTTGGTTCCTCATCAGTGGTTTTGTATTTGTTGCCAACTTCTTTTTTTTTATTATTATTTATTTATTTTTACTTTGAGATGGTTCAGTGTAAACTTTAGAAACTTTTTTCTTCTATATATATATATATATATATATATTTTGATTGTTTTTGTTTTGTCTTAGAGTCCTGGCACTGACTCAGAACATGAACGAATCCCTCAGGTGCTCACAGTATGCAGCCTGGCGCTGACTCACATTATCTACGCTTCATTCAGCCCATAAACCTCATTACGGGAACCCACAAAGTTTAATGGAAACTACCTGCCAGTTCTGAGGTTCCGTAACTGAGTTCATTAGTTTGCATTGTTAATTTTGCCTCAACTGTTCTTTTATGAGTGCCAATGCTAAATGCTTTAAGGCACACATACTACCACCGGGTGTGTGTTCACTATGTTACGACTGTGCCGTAATTTTGTTCAGACCTCCGTGGCATATCGATCCACACTGGAAGCGTGTCAGATGTGGAGCACCCGCGAGTGCTGTCTGCCTAGCTAGATTCACAAGATCACAAAGTAACAGGAGAATCTTGTGATTCTCCACTTCCAGGAAAATCATCTCGTTGTCTATGAAAAAAACAAACAAACAAACAAACAAACAAAAAAAAAACAACACTAAGACACCTTGACGATTCATGGTATAAGGTTGACATGGTTCACCAAGCACAAATCTGCAC
>JBAFTA010000008.1:9170244-9182902 GCA_036919975.1 Melanotaenia parkinsoni | reverse complement strand
AAAAAAAAAACAACACTAAGACACCTTGACGATTCATGGTATAAGGTTGACATGGTTCACCAAGCACAAATCTGCACTGGGGCTTTTATTTTGAAAATTACTGGAAGCTTGTCTGATTTCCTGCCTGCCCCTATATGAACTGTTGAGTTTGACACGTTCTGGATGCGTGTTCCATCAATGCGTGTATATTTAGCGGAGAGCCGTGACATGGCACTTCTGGGACATTTCTGACACGCACAGCGGTGTGCACAGTGTGAACCAAACCATTGACTTAAATGGCTGCAAATGGTTGCAAATAGCTGCAGAAGCCATGGCTAGCTGTAACGTAGCACACACACATTCTGTGAAAATTGGAGGTAACTCTGCCCGCAGCTTCCACTCAACCCCCATAAAAGTTATATCAAAATGTGCATCTGATCATGTGCTATAACTTTTTCCTCTACAAAAGTCTTATGGTGTTTACGTTATTTGCAAAAAACCCTGCGATATTTGGTCGTGTTAAAATGAACGGATTTGGCCGAAATGAACCAAAAACCCAGGCCATTATGCTCAGACATACTTTCATATAAAAACATCATTCCAAGTTTAAACAAGTCACAAAAGATAAAACTTTTACTGACTAAAGGACGTTTTCCTCTTTTTTACATTTTTGACACAATCGAATGGTACGTTTTAGGAAAAAATCTGAAAAGCACCCAAATTCCTCTCCAATCTAGTGAAACATCATGTACTCTAAATCTGGCCCAAAAAATTGTTCTGAAAATTTCTCAAATAAATGTATCTCCCGCCCAGCATCTTCCCTGAGCATACACAAAATATTTATCAAAACAGAAGAATTTAAGTTGACTTTAAATGAACCTCGGCTGTAAATAAGATGGGATTTAGAGATTTTGAGCTACGTTGCTCCAAGCATGAGAAAGTTTACTTTTTCTACCCATTAACCCCTATTGAACAGAAGCCTGGATTCTTAGACCTGAAAGCAATTCTCGTGTGTTTTAAACCTGCCAACTTTTAAATTCTGTTTACATTAAGATGAACTAAATTACATCAATGTGTTCCTACAAACTTTCAGCCTACAGACTTCATTTTTTTTTCTTTTCTTTTTTATACGACTTTTCATTTACAAACATTGCTTGGTTGTTTGAGGGGTTCTTTCAGGCCTCATACATCTATGAGCTCTGAGTCTGTGAGTGTATCATTACGTGAGTGCACTGGAATGCAGTGCATTATGCAGTGCACTTTCTTCTGTAGTGCACACTATCGTGGGTAAGTGCTGACCCAAATGGAAAACTGACTGAACATTTGATGGTGATTCTTCTGCCCACCTTAATTTACAAAATGAATTAGATGCTTTTTAAGGGCCTTATGTGTGTAACAAAGTACCGCGTTAATCTACCTCAGTTAATAACAGAAAGCACCATCAGCACACATATTCATCTGTCTTTGCATGTCTCCCCATACCTAATAGTATAAAGTGCAATTCAAAACACTTGTAAAACAACTTTTAACAATACAAATATGTCTTCACTGAATTATTGTACTTTGTGATATCTGTTTTCACTGGTGTTTACAACAGTGCACATTTGGCAACAGGAATCCAGTTAAACTTAGAAATCATAGTTAAAATAAGCAGTGAAGTAAGGAAGATGTTAAAACCAGTGTTGTTTTCGTCAACAATGACGCTAAGGAATTTATTTGGTTGACAAACCTTTTTTTTTTATGATGATAAAGAGACAGTGACGAGCTAAATAAAGCATGATGAGACATTTGTGAGATTTTGTTGACGAGATAAGACTAAACAAAAATGTTCAGGGGCTGACTGTCCGACATTAAAAATACACAACATTTCTGCCTACTGTGATCGCAATCTGTCAGTCAGCAATGCTGATACTTAACATCTTACATACTTATATCTGTACAAAATAGCCTCCACCTGCAGTGGAGTGCAGTGCACTGAATTTTTGCTTTAATTTCTGTGTGAACGTACTATGCACTTAAACATCGTTTTCGAAATAGGGTAAGTGTGCTGATTGAGACGCACCCTGTATCAGTTTTACAGTGAGTCAGCAGAATGTCCCCGTTGTCTTAGCAATGTTAACGAGCAGTCCAGGAGGAGTTATGTGTTTAAGATTGGAATCACGCACACACCTCCCTGATACAGAAATGTGCAAATATTCAGAGGACAGGATGCATTTAATGAAAAACGCCATTGTGTCTATATAGAGACAAATTTTCTTCAGAAATTTTGTAGTTTTTCCTCTTATTGTTGGTCGGATGTCTGGACTGCAGTCAGTTTACCTGAATTCTGTTCAGGTGAGTGTAGCCATTAGGTAGCAGTAGCTGCCTGGCAGTTTGGGTGACTGCCATTGTAATCCTCCTTAGAGGAAATATGCTCAGACGCAAGAATAACGTGAGGAGGTTGGAAACACTTGATAAATGGCAGGATAATACCCCATAGAGGAGATCATGATAAGGCACATTCTTAAAAAAAGCACATGAAAAGAGGCAACCAGTAGATGGCAAAATCAAATGCATTGTGGCTTCTTCTTCTTTGTTTGTTTTTTGCATTTGCAGCCGAGCTATTTAAGGAAACACCGCCCCTGTGGCGGTACTGCTCCATTTGCCATGTCGGATAACTAAACTAATTCGAGACAGAAGATGGACAAAAAGGCTCTGTTCCATGCCTATTTAGTGAAGAGCATAGATTGGTCTTAATAAAGTGGAAGTTACATGAAACCCAGTCATATACTAGCTTATACTCAGTGGCCTCTGACTCTATCCACTGATGTCCAAGTCAATCAATCATTTCTGATTACTAAGGAGGTCTGTCGACAAAAAGAGGCTGTTCTAACCAAACATCACGATCTGATAATCCATTAAAAGAATCCTGCTGAGAACAGCAGCTTCTAATTGGGTAAAGTAGCAAATCTCAGTGGCTAAATTGGTTTAACTTTCCAGTGTAACTTTTTAAATGTTTTCATTTGGCAGTGAAGTTGGCAAAACAGTATTTATATTGTATCTCCTCAACTGTTCTGACCCAAACCAAACAGTGCTGTTTGATGTTAAATCGCCAATAAATGAACTGTGGAAGTCAGCACAGTGATCTTGCATAATGTAGGTGCAAACATTCGGGCCAAACAGATGACTCATTTCCTCACATCACAGTTACTGCAGAGGAGGAGAGGGAGCCCATCTGTGGTGTGCGTTTGTGGCACTAATGTGCCGTTGTCTGTCTCTGCACACGGGTGTGTTTTTGGACTAATGTCTGCTCTTTCTTTTGCATTGTTTTGATAACATCCTCACATGATTTTCTTTTCTTTTTCTTAAAAGCCTTTATGTTTGTTCATTTTGGGCCTGCATTATGTTTTTAATGTATGTTTTTGCTGCCCGGTAGAACAAACTGCCCCATTTTTACATCTGCAAGAGTTGTAAAACTCATCTCTGACTCCCTTCTTGGCTGTACGCTTGGAAAGAAAAAGACCACTTGACCAAACTTGTTTTAGAGAAAAGAAGCTTTGCAGCTTCCAGCGCTCCAGCCGTGTCTAGTGATAACTTCTCACCCTGTCGCGTGTGCATGTGTCACAGTGGAAGGTGTCGTCTCTTTGCATCAGGATCCTCCAGGAGGCTCAGCGGGCTGTACCAATTCCCTCTGACTTTGGTTCAGACAGCACTGACCCTGCCAGTATGTCTGTGTGTGTGTGTGTATGTGTGTGTGAGTGTTTGCCAACTGCACAGCTGCTGACCCCATCATAAAGTTCTGGATGCTGCTGGGCTCACTGACAGGATGTCCTGGCCAATACTCCTCTCTGCCTTCCATCTGTGTACAAAGTCAAATAATTTGCTGAAAATGCAAAGAACATGCTAAACTACATTTTGTACAGCTTGAAGAAATATATTTTCTTCTATTTTGAGCATATTAATTCATGCAACCAAAGTTGGTATATGTGGTTATTTTGGGAACTGGCATTCGCTGTGCCAGGCTGGTGTGATAGAAACACATCAGATAAGCACAACTTCTTTACATGTAAAGTGGATTTAAAGTGGTAAGATTTTCTTCCACATGTTGTGAAGATGAGATGCTCACTTCAGCTTCTGTCTGTCAGACCAGCCTGTTTGGTTCACGGGGTGACAAGGGAATGTTGTCACACCTTATTTGTAATCAGGCTGTGATAGCCCTCTAATAGTGTTTGTTTTGTTTTTTTTTAGTCTTTATACTTTCTCAGTTAACATCTTGTGAGCACCATGACTTTTTGTTTTTTTTTTATTCTACTGTAAAGCCAGTTATTTATTTTCTACTTTAGCCTGCATGAGTTTTGCCATCTGATGGATGGTGAACGTTAATGGCTGCATGTTTGATGAGGATGCCATTATATTGGCCATCATCCATTATTTCTCTGAGATGGTGACTCATGTCACTTGAATGCAACAAGCAGCATGGCCACAATATCCATTAGCGTCTCTTGTGAATTTCCTGATATTGTCACAGCATCGCTAATTGTAGTGGGTACATGCTTTAAAATCTCATGAAATATCTAAGGCATCAGAACAGCTTTATTGGGTTGTGCAGAGAGACAAAGTATATACTCTTTTAACATAATTTAATGTAGAATTTAATGTCATTCGTTTTATTTTTTAGTTTTTTAAGATTGTAGTCTTGTTTACCATAAGTTTTATACATTATGACGGTGCAAAAAACAAACAAACAAACAAAAAAAGAACAAAAAAAACCCAAAAAAAACAATGAGGTACACAAATTATAGTGGTATTTGTGCACAACTGGGATAATAAACTACATAATATTGCAGCTAAGATTTTAGCTACACTGTAGCTATCTGTCCTTCTCCTGTTACACAATTTCATTTTCATTCAATTAATTTAATTGAAAAGAAAAAGTTTAATATATATTATATTTTATTATATGCATTCAAGATCTCTAAGATCTGCTCTGCCTTTCCATTTTCAAGTTTATGACTACTACGTGATTTAATCCCACCCACCCAGTCGCCTGACAGAGGCTGGCAGGAAGCCATCCAGTGTTGTTGCAGATTCTTCAACTTGACCCATAAAATAACATTTCAGATCAATTTGACCCTGTAATCATGCAAGTAGGCAGATCAATGAGCCAACAACAAACGTTGAAAACAAATGACAAATGTGAAAATAACATCCCAACCAAATAATGCAAGTACGCAACACAATCAAGAGGGTGCTCCATAACCACAGTGTATGTATCCAGTCATCTCTTTGATCACAGCATATAGTGAAGTGTCGTGCAGCAACAGCTCAGGCTATTAACCACTTTATAGGTCAAAGTGTGAATCGGTAGCAAGCAGCAGCTGCTCTCATGCAGAACAGTGTCTCAGCTCGTTGGTGAGGCAGGTAGAGTGTTTTGATTCCCTGAACTCCCCATCATGAGAAGAGGGTCAGAACTCCATTTTGAGAAATAATTAGCTCTGAGAAGCAAAGAACTAAGGTCTTTGTAAGTTTAGGTTCAGGGAGGCTCATTTGTCTTCAGGGATGGATGAGTGGGACCGCCACGTGGTGCTTGTGCATTTACAGAAGCTTGCATTGCTTTCTGTGCTTCGTCATGCCAACGTCAGGCTTGGTAAAGCCATTTGTTGTTTTTTTTTGTTGTTGTTTTTTTAATATGGTTTCTTTCATTTTCCCAATTAATTAACATTGGCAAGAAATTGCTCACTGGCTCATGCAAGATAAAGAGGAGCTATTGTTACAAAGCAGGAGGGGGGATAGATGTAAACATAATAGATGAAAAGATCACTCATGCAGCTTTCGTCACATTTCTTCATCTCAGTTGGACATGTAAGAACATTACTGGTTACAGAGGAGGTTTAGACTTGCAGCCAGTTACAAACCTGGCTGCATATTCCATTTACACACATACACACACATACATGTTCCTTTTTGCAGACTACATGAAAAACATGATGAAAACAAACACACCAATCAATAGATGAGATTTTCTTACAGGTTTTACAAACTGCGGTTGATCATGTAACTTTCATTCAGTTATGTGAAAACAAAACATTCTCTCACTTTTAAAGCCATAAAAGATCAACAATCTTGACTGTGTGCAGTCTGAAAAAGTTTGCTTCTGACGGTCCCACAGGGACTTTTGAGCTGAGCTGCACTCTTAAACATTTACACATGTTCCAATTAAATACATATATTTCATAGTATACAGCCTTTTTTTTCAGTCTCACCGCATCATAAATCAAACATTAGTAGCTGTGCAATCCCGCAAAACCACTAGAAGACAACCTGGTGAAGGTTAAAAGGCAGTATATTCTGTAAGCTATTATAAGGCTATAAAACTATTATAAGGCATTTTTGGAATTATTCTGCTCCCTGAAGCAAACTGATAAACGCCAAACTGAACTGTCATTCAGAGAATCTGAGCTTTTTTGTGTCTAGAGCAGGTGTGTTTTCAGCTTTTTTAAGGCCATATTTGCACATTTCTTTCATGTCAGTTGAAACTGTTTCCGCACAGTGGACACCTCAGGGACTTTTCATGTTGAAAATGAAAAGACTTGATTGGCAGGCATGTTGGCCACATGGGGATTCCCTTCATGGATGACAGACTGTCCGCCCCCAGCAGGCTGTTGCAGGGCAAAAAAACCCCCACAGACTGGAAAATGTCAATCTATTGTCATTACAACACAGCAAGTCAAAGTGGTCTAAAAATTTGAAAGCACCAATAATGTTTCTAAATCAGGAATCTGGATCTAAAAAATGTGAATTATTATTATCATTAGCTTTTTCAGGGACGTATCTGGTAAAAATCTTAAATTTTAGGTTTTTACAGTGGAAAACTGTTGGTGTAAAATGTGTCATGTATGTCAATCAGTCACTGAAAAAAAAAAGAAAACATATGACATGAAAATGTACGAATCTGTCCTTTAATGAACGGGTAGCAAAAGTCCAAGTGTTAAGCTTCAGGCTGCCTTTGAACATGGCAGTTTCTGCAACCAGTAACTTATTCTGTAACTTGAGTTTAAAAGGAATCCCTCCAGGTGGTCTCTGTTACTTGCTATGTCATGATGCACAGATGACAGTGTGACATGAGGACCTTCAGGGCTGAGTTGCTGGACCATGATGACAAGTAAAATATCAATACATCAATCATCTTCATACTGATGTGGAGACAGAGAGGGGGTATGAAAAAAAATAATATGTTTTTAAGATCCTCTCAGAGCAATGAGGTAAACAACCATATAGTTCTGAGGCAAGATTATAAAACATAACTGTTTGTATTGTCTCAGTTATGCATTTCGTTATTTAAGAGCAAACAACTGAAGGGTTTTCTTGGGACAAAGATATTTTGTTATTTTCTGGTCTGACTTAAGTAAGAGTGGCTTCATGGAGGAGTTCAGTTTAAAAGAAATTATTGAAGTTTTCCATTAATCTAATCTTAAACTTGTGTTATGTTCACTGAGCTTAAAAAAAATCTTAAAAACGATGCAAATTGTAATCTATTAAATAAATAAATTGTTGTATTTAGTTTAAAGATCGATTAAAAACTTAAATTAACAAAATATTTAACTTCTCCTCTGTTTGATATGTCAGACGTTGCAGGGTTAAGTTGTCTGGACTTGTGTGTTTATTTCAGGCTGGTGACACCATCAAGCTCAGTCTTGTAAATAGTGTTCAGTTTGTGTACCTGCCTGTCTGCAGCAGTGTCAAGTATCAGTGTTGCTGCAGGTGCACATCTAATCAGATTATTAAATCTACAGAGTGCAAGGATCGGATTTTGTAACTTGTGATCAGGTAAGTCAAGGAACATGGTGTTTGAGCGCCTCACTCCTTGTCTCTTATCAGTACATTCATTCATATTTTCTAATTTTTCCTCTTTCTGGTCCAGTACAGACAAAATGCATGTTTGGATCAAAGACAAGAACCTTAAGAGCAAACTGAATCATCATCTTCCTGAACTGATAAAAAAAAAAACACTTAGCATGTGATAAAAGATTTTTGTTTCTGTGTAATTCACAAATGTTCCTCTGTCCTTGGGGAGCACTAATTGGTGGAAAGTTTTGCAGTCTGGCTCATTCAGTCGTATTTATTTCATTTCAGCTCTCAAGTTTAATTAGGAGCAGGATGTTTTTTTTTTTTTTTTTTTTTTTAAACAAATACTTGGTAGAAGATTAAAAGAATCTTGAGTTTTTTTATTTTGTGTTTTATATGAACAAATTAACCAACAACTTGGTCAGAGAACTTACACATTTTCCTGTTGGGCATAATAATAAAAACTGTCTCAACCCCATATCAAATAAATCTTTCAGATATTTATCTAATTCTTCACTTGGCTGAAAAAGAGTTTAACATGACTTTGCACCATGACTACTAACACTATCATTGTGCAGACTGGGGCAGATATTATTACTGCATCAGTTTATCAGGATTGCATCGCTTCCCTTCTTAGCTCATTTCTTTGAACTGGGTGGAACTGGCCAGAAATCCAGCATGAAACATTATTTTTACATGTCAAGTCAGCTGAAAGCCAGTTAAGTGTGAATAAACTCATCTGAGCTGCTCCCAGGCTGCCCAGCCAAGCGCAAAGGTTTTATATGAAATCCAGCAGGAAGCGTGTGTTATGGTGAAATTACATGTCATGTTATCTAAACCTCTGGTTAAATGGTGACATCTTGTACGGTTTGCTGCATGCTAGTGGTCTGTTAGAAGTGAAGGTCTGCAAACAGGTTTTTGCAAAAGGTATGAAAAGGATAATATTTGAAAACTTCAGGGCTTTAATAATATGCTGTATTGTCGCAATGGTGTGAATAAATCCTGTTTTAGTGTGTTATGCAATGTTATCATCAAATAAAACAAAGCTCAACAGAAAAAGTAAAGTTTCTCTTTACACTTTTTTCACTCATCTCACGTTTTTTGTATCCTCTTTGCAAAAAATAGTAAAGTCTATATGTATCTCATTAGCACAATCTAGCATGTCGAAGAAGGCATGCGAAAGCCTCAAACCAACTAAATGTTATTTCTCTTGATTTGCATAACAGCAAATAATTTGGAAACAATCCCACATCAGATTTGCCACACAGAAACTCTTATTTCCCTTTGAACAAGTAAAAACTGCATTCACTGGGGATGTCAGGTCCCACATTTCTTATGTCCTATAGGGCTAATCCTAATTAATCCTTCAGGATAATAATATGTTATCTACTACGTGACCACACAACCAAAGCACAGGGAACTGTCTCACGCGACATACTGTACTGATTTTTCACGGTTAAACCATTAATATTAGTCACAACACTTTACAATTAATGCCTGTATCTGACATGACAGTCTCACACATGACCCACTACACCCGCATTACTTTAACAAATGCCCTGCATGTGTGTATTGGTGTGACTAAATGTGCACACAGCTGCTGTAACTGCTTACAGCCATAGTTCCTGGCCTTTTATGCCTTACAGAGTGAATACCTACAATTATTACCATTATAATCATTAAACTTGATTTTGTGCCTTTAAAATGCTGCCTCATCCTTCTTCTTTTTATTAGATTATTATAGCTTGCTATGATCCAGACACCATGTCTTGGACCAACAGACTGGGCAAAGTTCTCCTTTTTATTTAATTAAAATACATTCAGAGGCCAGTCGGGGCCTCAAGATTTAAGATTTAGTTAATTTCTTTTACTGTTTTGTTGCTGATACAGTAAGCCTCCAGTTCAGGTAGTGAAACTAAAACATATTAATGGAAATTACATGTGCAACGCTGAGCAATATGAATATTTTTATTATTAAAAAATTATTATTATTATTATTTATTTAGAAATTGCATCACAAAACATCCAATAAAAAACAGTGATGCTACTGTGATACTACACATTTTCACAAGTTAGCCTGAGCTCTGTGTTTGATGTTTTTTTTTTTACAGTAGGTTGCATTGTGAAGTCAATTTCAGCCATAGAACAGCTGAGATTGTCAAATGAAAGTAATTCTGGTTCTTTAATAAATGATTTAGTGGGTCTGGTTACCTTTGTTGAGTAGTTGGTGACATGCAGCAAATGGCTGACCCTAGATCAGCTGAGCTGAGAACCTCTGTGTATATAGTACCTGCTCTACCAGGTGAGCTGAACATGGCCCTGTGATAGTGGTACATGGGTAACACGTGGAGACACTGACTAAATCTCAATAAGAAGTACCAATTTTAAGCAGTTCCCAAAACCTTTGTTCTTTGTGTGTTTAGGAACATCTAAAATAAGAAATACACCAGAAGGTCCATTTCTGTTGTTGTCAGGGTTGGTTTGAGACACTGATACACTGAATATAAAGGACTGAGTGCAAACATACTTGACTGAACAGCAGCATTAAGCAGGGCTCAAACCAATCTAGATCGGTTTGCCCTCTTGCATACCGGTATATTAAAGCTATCTTTCTTTGTATTTTTGTTTATTGTGCATTGTCTTGTGTTTGGATGTCTTTGGAGGGAAATTGTAACGTGTACATTTTGCATTACACACAACTGTGATGCATGCTCTAAAAATGTTAAATAACTTGTTTTTATTTGGAAAATTGTAACAAGCTTATGACAAGAAACTGTTGCAAAAGTGATGTTCTATAAATATAAGGTGTTCAGAAATGCTGATGAGGATGTAGGAGGTGGTAGGAGGTGAGAGAGAACATTAGACACATCTGATTATATTTCTTAAAGACTCTTTGCTGCTGTTCTGTGCTGGTGGTCCCCATTGGGCTGAAACTGGGCTGCAAATTAGAGGCTGTTGTTTTCCTAAATATGACCTATTTTTTATTTTTTTTTATTTAGTTCAAAACAGCCAAGATTACATTTAAAGCATAAATGACCTCTAGTGGTTGTATGAGAAACTGTATACTTAAAAAAGAAAAAAGAAAAAAAAAAAAAAAGAAAAGAAAAGAAAATGGCTCCCATTAACACAATTGTTGTCTTAAAATACAAATATATTTTGTTAATGCTTGGCCAAGTCTAAAGTCTTGAGGATGATATGTTCTCCAAAAGAAACACTCAGGTGAGCGGTATTTCCCTCCCGTCACTCAGCATGACACCATTTTGGGTCATGTTAAAGGGTATGAATGAACAACTTATGAGACTGTTGGAGGACTTGTTGGGAAATTAAGCCAGTCACAGATGAGACGTCAAAGGTTAAAATACATTTAAAGCAGTGTGGACTCCTTTTGTTTCTTTCGCTTCAATAACGCTTTTGGAGTTTATGTTTCTGCAAAAACAGTCCTGAATAACTGTAGTGTGTATATATGATACCACATAGTATTGCGATTTGGTGGGATTATCTGTTGACACACTGAAGTTAGTCGTCTCAGAGAGTGTTTATATGTTTGCCTACTGGATGTGTGAAAATGGCTCAGCTGCAGGCTGCTATATCTGTACCTTTATGGCGCTGTTCTGCCTCCTGTGGTTTTCAGCTGGGCAGGCAGTCTGTCGCATCCCACTGATTATGACTCCTAACGTGTGTGTGTGTGTATTCTGAGGTTTGTCAGTAAGTTTGAATGTGATGTTGTTGTACTCTGTGTATTTCTGTGCCCACACATTTGTGTACGGCTTGCCAATTTTGTATGTGTCTTTGTTTGCATAAGCATCATCTCTTTCTCTCATACTTGGAAACTCACAAACACAGACAACACATACACACACTCACTTACACTCTATCATCTTATGCCAGCTAAAGCTTACAACTAATGTCCTCCCCGGACTCTGCGCCTGTCACACACAGCTCTCTAACTCTCTGTTCATCTTTTACACACAAATAGACACTGAAACACACCCTCATGCACTTGCACACACACACACACACACACAGCCACAGTCTCCACTGTGTCTGCCTGATTGAGGTTTCCTTGCCTCGCCCTTTAGATTTACTGTTATCGTGGAGAGAGTGAGGCAGGATAGAAAGTTAAATTGAAAGATGGAAGAGCAAAGTGAGAATGGAGTGAAAAGAGAGAGCATTAAGGAAGTGTGTTTAGAAGGATGAAAGGTGGCTGTACAGAGGGAGAGAAAACAGCAGAGATGAGTAGATTAGGAGGGCTAAAATGAGGTAAAAGCGATGTAGGGGGAAAGTGTTCAAGTGAAGAAAGAGTAGAAGCAGAGATTAATGAGTAGAAGCAGAGAGGAATGAGTAGAAGCAGAGAAGAATGAGTAGAAGCAGAGAAGAATGAGTAGAAGCAGAGAAGAAGAGACACTCAAGGCCGTCGAGGACAGAAAACATCTCCCATTAAAACAGGATTACAGCTTCTGCCGGTCCAGAGTGCAGCGTCACTTTACAACCTCTGCCGTTGGCCGCTGATGATATAACACCCCCTTTAAAAGATCAATTTGTCACTTTTCATCTCCTCCTACACCTATTCCTCCTCCTCATTCCACTCCAGGCAAGAGAAGATCGGAGCAGGAGAAGAGGAGAGAAGAAGGGAGGAGCTGAAGTTCCAGCTTGATGGAAAGAAAGCGTCGAGACTGAAATAGCTGCCTTCAATTTACGAGCATTTTTGATGATGTCATCTGTAATAAATCCTTCCCCCTACTACGGCATGGTTTCCTGTTCTTGTAATAAGAGCTTTTATGTGCACACACACACACACACACACACACACACACACACACACACACACACACACACACACACACACACACACACA
>JBAFTA010000008.1:9158019-9170144 GCA_036919975.1 Melanotaenia parkinsoni | reverse complement strand
ACACACACACACACACACACACACACACACACACACACACACACACACACACACACACAGACACACACACACACACATGGCTTTAACTATCTTGATGATAAATGCCTCTATGGCCTTGGCAAAATTATTTCAGCCAGAAATATATTATTAATGATTCTCCAGTCATATTTAAGGTGGACTAAAAAATTATGAAATTTTCAGTGATTTACGATTTGTTAAATCGGATTAATAAAAGCTAACACAAAATTGTTTTGATATCCTTCAAGAACAAATGTTCACAACTTTGCTAGTTCAGCCTTAATATGAACTACATAAACAGAAAAACATCTACTGTTTTCCAATGCAGTAAATGCAGATTACTCAGTTCAGTGTGTGGTTGACAGTTGAGATGACATTCCAGCACTCTCAGTGCATGCATCCTAAAATGTTGCTAGACGTGTGGGATAAACTAACCTGTTATAGTGAGCTACCATTCCAGGCAGTCTTGTAAACATTTGCTGTGCCTTTAGTGTCATTTTTAATTATTTTTGTGATGGTCAAAGTATCTTCAATGTTACAAATATTTACAACATCAAGCCTCTGACAGCACACATATTATAAATAATGTAAGGTACATATATTAATCAAATAAGGACACAATGCATGCTTAATGCTAAATAAAAATAAGCTGCTGTTAACATTGTATTCTGTTCCGTAGATGCATCCTCCTTCTGACAATTATTTGGTGTTACCTCATTAAGATGATATGTAATGTACACACAAAATAATTTGAAAATAGCTTACATTGTTTCTTTGCAGAGTTTTGTGCAAGAAGGCCAAAGTGAAAGCATGCCATGCATGGCAGAAATTTTTCTGTAGTCGCTTATAGTATGCTTATGCTATATGTGCCACTAGTTGGCAGCAGTAGCATAATGATTCGCTTAGATGTATCTCTTCAGATACAACATACAGTATGTTGTCTTTTACTTGTCCCTGACATAATAAATTCACAAAACTTATGATACTGAAGGATGTAGGGGTCATAGTGGCAGATGAGTGCTTCCTTGGTGTGTAGCGAGAAGACCTTGCTTGTCACTGTGTAAAACAGACAGAATATAAACCAGAGCTCAATTTGGAGCAGATGGAGTGTATGTTTCTCCTCAGAGTGCAAAGAGAAGGAGTGAGATAATAGCCTACAGCTAATCCACTGCATAGTGAAAACCCCATTACCCTTTAAAGAAGGAAATAAAAACTTGTTTCCCAAGATGGAAAGAGATACTCTGCTAAAGGTGAAGACCTGGCAGAAGGTGCCTGGTTTTTCTCACGTGTGAAATTTCTTTTATGCACACTTCAGCAGCTTGATTTGTCTTTATTGACAGGAAGACTTGTAGCATTTGACAGTGGGCACCTGCAGCTCCTAGGACACCCCCTAACATTACCACCACTTGTGGCACACATACAGCAGAGAGACAGACAGCCTTAACACAAGTGTGTCTGCAAGCATTAGTTTATAAGGAAATCTGCCATATTTTAACTTTAATTCAGCTCAGCTAAGCTTCTGTCATGCAGCACCATTCATTAAACATGCAGCTCAAAATGGTTCATAGACTGAAAAGCACAAAAAAATCAATAATACAACAATAAGACATTATGAAATATTAAATATTAAAAGGGGGGGGGGGGTTGGGGTTGCAACTTTCTTCCAGTGCAAGTTTGCTTTCACACTTTCCGTACTAAAAAAAAAAAAAAAAAGACAGACCTTTTAAATAACATATTCCTCTCCTTGCCAGAGGCAGAACAACTTAAAGAATTACTGAAGGAGAAGATCTGTCTGCACAATAGATGAGTATTAGCTAGTTTTCACTTTCATAAATATCATTGTAAGAGATCAACAATTTGAAATGCAAGTGGATTTTTAAACTTTTCAGTCAATGCATTCATTCAGTAAACCCTCACTGGATATGCAGGTGAGCAGACAGCCCAAGTGTGTTCTGTGAAAATGAAGACATATGAAATTAAACCGCACCATTGCAGCAGGATTGTCATATCACTGAGACACTGAGAAAAACACCTGACGATGTGACAAGCTTTTCACTCAACATTGCAAACGTCACCCAACATCTGAGTCTTATATCTCAGTATAAATCCGTGAACAGCAGGTAGATTTAGGTGGTGAGTCACATCCAGCAGCTCTGTAGTAAAATAACATTTTGTCATAGTCAAGAATGTGTGTGTCTTTTTGCAAACATGCAATGAGAGTAAACTGTTGTTGAAAGTTATCTCAATTTAATTCAGAGGACCACAACTTTCTCCTAATATCTTTTCTCCACGGTGTTGCTACAAAGAAAAACATCAACTTGATAACGATCTTCAGTTATTCCTGTTTCTACTTCAGGTTTTTGTCAATGAAGGTGGTGCATTTATTCCAACCTTTGTCGTGCATTGGAAACAAACTAAACCTGAAGATTATCCTTTCAGTATTAGACTCAAAGTAATGTATTGTTTATTTATATAGTATAAACTGTTCTCTTCAAAATACAACCCCAAGTTGTTTATTCTTTTTTATTCAAGCAAAGACTTATGAATAATAATTACTAAAGGAAATGCACCCTCTAGTGGTTGTGACTGAAACTACATTTAAAGAGTCAAACTGGAGTTGGTATAGCCAAAATGGTGACAAAAATTTATTTAAGTCCCAAATCTCAATTTAATGTTTTTTGTTTGTTTGTTTGTTTTTTAAACCTCACATAAAACTAATTATGTCACTGCCTCAAACTAAGCAGGAAAAGGGCAAAGGTTATCACAACATGTGTTTTAGTCACAAAAGCATTTGAAGGGAAAATTTTGATTTGGTTTTATTTTTTTTGTATGTGTAAAGTAGGATTTTAAAAAGTCCTTATGAGTACTATTTCATCAAAAGGGCCAATTTTATCAGAAGAGACAGTGAGTCTTATTCGGTTACTTGGACTGGACAGATGTGTTACATGAATTCATACAAAGAGATCCCATCCAATGTTAGACCAACATCATCCTAACGGTTATATTGGGTTTCAGATTAAACATACAGTTTTTATAAGATTATGGTTTGTTCTTGTCTTGTTTTCCTGGATTGAATAATGCTGATCCTCTAGCTTACTTCTTTTCCTTTGTGTTGGTGTCTTGCCCAAAATAACATGTGCAAACAACTATTTATTGGCTTGGCAACTGTCACATGTGCAAACATGTTGACACAGAATCTCTGCACCTGTTGTTGTAGCTGCTTTCTTTATTGGTGCAAAGACACAGAATTTACATGCTTTCCTAAATTAACAGGATTTCATAACTCTCAGCTGCAGTTGACAACTTGAGTGCTCCAGGTTCAGCACTCTAAAAATGGGTAAAACTTTACCATAAAAATGTGAAGAAATTTTCTGTTGTATTTTTCTACAGTAGTTTTACCCATGTTTTTAATTCATGCATTGCATCTCAGGAACAAGAACCTCAGGCGAGTGCAAACACTGTGGAAGAAAGATGTCATCATGAGGAGAAACATCACTGGAAACACAAATTTTGTTTGAATATAAACTTTTTTGCAGTGATTAATTATTGTTTCATGTTTTCTATAGACAATGTCTTGTTATTAAACTAAATATGTTGTTCATAAAACTTTAAAACATTGTGCAGTGTGCAAAGATAAATGACATGATATGGTTCTGTTAGAGGGGTGAGGCTATTTTCAAAACTCAGTGTATCTGGAGTCCTGTGTTCTGAAGTCATCTGAGATTAGTTTCCTACTTTTAAAGTTCAACAATAAAGTTTGGCATAGCTTTAGTATCCTAATGACACACACTTTTCTCTAGATTCAAATATTTTAATTTGATTAAATTATTTTTTTTATTTCAGTGTGGTATCATTCCATGAAAGCAATAGGGCATATACTGTACGGTGAAAGTACAGAATGTTCCATTATCAGATTAACAGAAGTATCTGCGCACGTGAAAATGCTGTGCTAATCTTCTGCCAGGACATTATACATTTTTCTATGGGCATTTTTCATGGTGTGAGAGAATCATACATTTTCCTGAAGGATAGCTTAAGGCTAGGGCCACACATAAAGATTATCTGGCTGTTTTGTCCCAATTTTGCCCTTCCCGGCCAATGAGGGTAAACACCCGATTATCTTATGTCTGATAAGATTTACCTACAAAGTTACCATTGGGTCTGAGGTGTGTTATGAGCGAATTCATCCCAACAATCGGATTCTAAATGGGTCGTGGCCGACAATTGGAAGTATTGAATATGTTCAATATTTACGACCAAAAATCTTCACGTGTGGGGAAAGCCGACGACTCCCAAGTTGCCACCATGTGGATTATGATTTGAAACGGAATGTAGCCAATCAGAGAGGAGGCTGACTGGAGAGCAAGGAAGGATATAAAGTCCATGTTCACTCTGTCTCCAGTCTGTTATCTTGTGTTTTATTTCTGGATTTTTGGGTTAGCAACAGTCGCAAGACCACCATTTTTTATTATTTTTTATTTTGGGGGGTCTTCTAAAGAAGAGTTTAGGTCATCCATTGGAAAATCATCAGATTCTCCAAACAGAGAGCAATCTGAGCACTGCCTATTAAAGGAAAAATGCTAATTACTCATAAGTATTATACATAGACCCAATTTAGAAATGGTTTATTTTGATTAGTTAGTCGAACATTATCCTAAATAAACTAGATGGACAGGGAAGACTGCTGGGCAATGCAATGACAGCAGTGTAGCTTCACAATTCACATTTTTATTTACACTGAGTGAACCAGTGGTTTGGGCTGATGCTCCATTTAAACTGAATCATATGATAATTGGTCCACATAGTTGTTCATTGAGCACATGCACAACAGGAGTTTGTCCATTATCTTGTTAAATGCAAATTGTTTTTTTATCCTCATGTTGTTCTCAAAGCTCAAAAGGAAGTAAAGGTTTTTGTAAGGCTTTAAAGCCAAAAGGGTCCCCCAAGTTTCCATGATGCTCCTGTAAAAGTGACGTCAACCCGAGGCTGAAAACAGAAGCGCCCTCCTACCCCCACCCCCACCCCACCCCCCCCCTTTTTTTAAGCAACCCTTGCGTAAAACAGTGACAAAATATCTTGTAAGAGTGGGTAACGACATCTCGTACATGTTTTTGAACTAACAATGACAGTTTGGGTTATTTTTCTTTGGTTTTAATTCTAAAAATGTTTAACTAGAAAAATGTGACCACACATTTTTATTAATCTGTTTTGATGTGAAAAACGTGGTGGGGATGATTGCACATCACCTACTAGGGGTCTTTTTAAGTAAAGGTGAAAGATTTAAAATCAGTCTTTCAGTGACTGTCAACCTTAAACAGAGCAGAGGATAAAGATATTTCAAAGCGCTTTGTTTTCAGTGCAGAAGCTGGTTAGAAACAATCCATTTGGTGGCCCGCCGCGGACAAATTGCCAAGCGTCACTCTTTTGTGAAAACCACTTAATTCATTTCACCTTCCACTGCACCATCCGCAGAGTCACGCATGATAACCAGTTCATTTTCCTTCAAAATGCATTAATCTGTGATGATAATCATGTCCGGGGAGTCCGCAGAAGCAATTAGAAAATCATCCACATGTCTGAAAGCTGGAAAGAAATTACTGAAGATTAGATTTTGTTTTGATTATCTTTTTCCTGACTTCAGGTGGAAAATGTGCACTCAGCATGTTAAGATAAGAGTCACTGCGGCGTCCAGTCAAGAGGCATCACCGTCTGACTATCGTAAGACTGAACAACGGTGAAGACCTCTTTTAACTGGTTAGTAGGTTGCATTCACTGAAACGTGAAATGGGCTTTTGGTCACAATAGTTTAGCGTTACAAATTACTACTTCAGTGAGCTGCACTCTGTGAGCCCCCGGGGCCAACTGCGCCATTTGTCCAGCGATCCAGCTCCAAATGTGGGGAAAAAACGCACAACGCACAAAAAAGCGCACATCAGAAGACAAAAAGAAACAAGTAAACCACTTGATTTAACTCCAACTCAACCAAAAAGAAAGGTAAAGTTGCAGGTGTAAGTATCAAAAAGTAATACGTTTGACGAAAAACAAAACCTCCAGACAATGGCATCCGCACCACTTCTCCAATAAATATATTCAAAGCTTAAACTTACCTCCCAAAGCTTGTTTCATAACGAAATTCATGATGATGGCTTTTTATTCCCTGCCTTCCTTATCCGAGCGATGTTACATTCAATAGTTGAGGAAAAGTAGAATCCTTCGTTGACAGATCTGGAAGATGTCATAAACAACCAAAACGGACATCACTATGCGTTCTCTTTGTTGGACACTTTGAACCCCTTAAAATAATATGTCAAGCAGACAAATCACGTTACACATAACTTCGCTGAAATAATAATAATAATAATAATAATAATAATAATAATAATAATAATAATAATAATAATAATAATAATAATAATAATAATTCACATATGACATATAAAGACGCGGGTGCAATGTACACGCTTCTTCAATGCGCCAACTGAAGGACACCAAGGTCAGCTGTTCAAACACAATAACAAACACAGCCCAGTGAATTTAACAAACTACGGACCGAATCAGCAACTACTTCTCTGTTTCCTTGCGAAAGCTGCGCTTTTCGGATATTTCTGCACAGGGGAGGATTTATCAGGGAGTGACTGGAGTACGTGTCACGACAGTAGCCTAAGTAGCGTAATAACCTCCGAGCTTTTGCCTGCAGTTGAGCGAGTTTTTAAAAAGTGCTCAGTGGAAGTCCTCAGCTTGGCAGGACAGTGTGTTGTCATGCAAGAGGACTAAACCACTCCTGTGTATTTTTCCTGATCATGTGGTAAAACTTTCCATCCTCCATTGGAGGGACACAGGACACAGCCATCCCACTCCGGCATAAAAAGCTGCTCTCACGGCACGAGATATGCCGACTGATGCATGCATGTGCACAGCTGCATATGCATCGAATGTGCACCAAATATGGTTTGAGAATCAACATTTGGTTTTATGCATGCAAAGGGGCACGCATTGTGGAAATGCAGACACGCGGGCACTTCCTTATACGAGAGCGGAGGCTGATTTCAGCACCACCGCGACTGGATAGCTCCACAAACCCCTCAGTTGCACTGAAGTAGCGGCATCAAGAATCGATTTACCTCCGTCCGGCGACTGGATGAAATCCTCCTCACACACTCACACACCAAAACAAGGGTCACAGAGAACCAGCTTCAGCTGCAGCACCTTCCGAAATGAAGTTATCCTGCAGCAGGCAGCAGCAGCACAGGCTAATAACTGCTCGTCCCTTGCATCTCCGGCTCCAGGGGCTCAAAAAAAGGACGTCCTTGGCGCTTCCTCCTGTTTGCCGCTTCGTCTTCCTCCACACACACTCACTCACACACGAAGAGAGAGAGAGGAGGAGGAGGAAGAGGAGTGAAGGGGGTGGTGGTTTGCGGACGGTGATGCAGCTGCCGTTAACACTGTGATGGGAAGGGGCGACCGAATCACAGAGGGATGGAGAGAGAAACGTCCCACGAACGTCCTCCTAACCGATACAGAGAGATAAATTATTCAGTCATTACGCTGCCTGGTTTCCCACCCCCTTTTCTCTGCAATGAAAAGCAAAATTCAGCGTGTGAGCTACCTTTAAACGGTAGAGCACAATATTGGCTTCAAAAATCTGATGGAGAACGTGTGGTAGCTTGGCGCCTCCTGGTTCGCCTGTGTTGTTGGAGGTGCCACACTTTCCTTTCGCATCCAGGTGGTGCCATTTGTAAAATTAAACAACCTTCCAAATAGGTGTGTTTAGTGTAGCAACATAGACTTCTACCATGTGGTAAAGCTCAAATTTCATTGTGTTATATTCCTGTAAATGACAAGACATATCTGTGTGCACAGCCTCATGGGGGCCTCTTCTATGCTTTCCTGGATCACATCAGCGAGACAGTCAAATATCTAAAGACCTCTGACACCAAACTGAACAAGGAGGAATCCTCTTAACCCAAAGAGGTACCGCTGGATCTATTGTTCAATTTACAAACACAGTGGAAACAAAGCAAATCACATTTAACCCTAAATTATTTAAGGTGGATCTTTATTGTGGTGGTATACAGAAATATAATCTAATAATATATTGGTTCATTAAACCCCCCAAATGGCATTATATTATTAAAGTCTTCAAACAATGAAAAAAAAAAAAACAAAAAAAAACAAAACAAAAAAAAACAGGTAAATTTAATTAACAAGGACAAAAAATTACACTCATTGACTACTTTATTAGGTTCACCCTGTGGATAAAGGGTTGGACTCCTCCTTTGCCTTAATAATTGTCTTAATTCTTTGCTCCAGCACTGGCTCAAGCAGTAGAACATTTCTTACAATAACTGGAAGGTTGACAGTTTGAATCCTGCTTTATCCTAACCCATCTACCATTGCTTCTAGCATAGCTGGCGTATTAATGTTAAGTGGTGGTTGCAGAACTGGTTGGCGTGGATTAGCTGCCATGTTTCCGTCAGTCTACCCCAGGGCAGCTGTGGATAAATATAGGCTAGGTTACCATCAACAAGTGTTGTGAATGAAAAATGGGTTCATTGGAAGCATGTTGAGTGCCCTAAATAACATGGTGCATTATGCTGCAGGAAGGAAGATGCTACACTGTGGTCATAAAGGGATGGACATGGTCAGCAACAATACTCAGGTAGGCTGTGGTGTTTAAATAATGCAGAATTGTTACTAAGAAAACAATATCAGTACTTTGAAGGGGCCAATGCAAAGTTCAGACCCGAACCTTATCAAGCGTTAATAGAATCAAGGACTTGGTGAGGTCAACGTCAAAAAGCTTCAACTTAAAATAAAAGTGTTTTTTCCTTTGATGCCCAAAAAAGAACATTAACAGCTAAAACATGTCAATTATGACACAATTAATTAGAGAAATGCATTAAAGCTTTTTTTAAAAAAATATCTAGATAGAGTGTAACTGTAAAAATGAGGTTTTCATTATGAAACATATAGAATTCAGCTGTCTTCCAGTGCAGCAGAGCTGTCATTGCAGTGCACTTGTAATCCCTGTATTACATCGAGATAGAAAGCTTTGTTATTCTGTTGTATAAGTCAACACATATCTCAGATTCCCAGTCAGGAAATCTAAGCTATGCCAGACCCCAGAAAATCTGTTTTCTTTTGCATGGTCATGTCAGGCCCTATTTTGTAGTACTCACTTTGTTTTATTTTTTCCAGACTCACTTCATTCCTGCTGCTTCTGCCTCGCTTACCTTTACTCAATTCACTTGTGTCTGTTTACCTCAACTGTAACTGAATGAGTTTGGTGGCGGTAATGCACCAAATTATTGTTTCCCCAACTACGCAATAAGAAGAAGAAGGAAGAAGAGATGAGTTTAGAGGCAGAGCCAGATTAACTTAGCCATGCTGGTAAGATCATAGTTTATTCCCAGTGCATCGTTCTTGCATTTTGCTGATGCATGTAAAATAGTTTCCAGCCTCTGCTAAACCCCTGTCTTTGTTGAGATGGATAACGATTTACCAGTGAGCAGTGGGTTGTTCAGAATCCATGCTAACTAAGATGATAGTATGCTACGCTGATGTTAGTTTGGCTAGCTTAAAGTGGAATTCAATAGCTTTTAGTTCTAAGACTGCAGCAAAAGCATCAGATATCCGAGATGATTGGGTCACAAGGATTATTCATGACTGCAGGTTGTGTCTGAATTCCTTTGGACTGCCCCTCATATTGGTAGTTTTGTTAGGCTCAATGTACCAATCACTATTTTTAATGAAACAAAGAATTGGATTTGGCCCAGTCTGCGTATTTTGTGCATTTGAGTTCTAAAAAGATTTTGTTACAGTATGAAACCAGCGATGTCACAATCGAAAATACCTCATGTTTGGTATGCTATGCTATTTCTGAGGAAATCCTGAGACATGTATGGAGAATGAGAACATATGTCATGCATGTTTTGATGGTGTTGCCATCTTGCAAAGAATTCTCTCCCTTGTATCTCTTTACAACTGTTGTTGCGTGGTCAGAGCTAGCTTTGTTTGGGTATAAATAGTCTGATGTAGTAGGGAAAGGAAGAGATGGATAAAGAAAAAAGTACACCTTATTGTAAATGCTAATGAAATGCTAAGTCTGCTGATTAGCCGGTATGATGATTGTGATTGTAATATATGATTTATATAAATATTTGACCTCATGAAAACCCACAGACATCCATGTTAATTGGATGTTTTTCTGTAAAAATACTGACTTGGAACAATATGTCTCATAAAAATTAGCCCTAATGTTATTTAATCGTTTTCTTCTGCTTTTGAAAGCAGTTTGGAAGTGTGGCTCATGTATTTTAGTGGTGAACTTTGTGTGAGCTTTATAAACCAGAGGTATTATCCATTAGCTGTCTTTAATTCCCCCCTGTAGCTCAATTGTTGCCCATTTTTAATATCAGCCTCATTTCTGTTTCTCCACCCCGCCTTGTTCAGTGTAGTGGTGAAATACTCTCATGGTGCTTATTAGGTTTTCTTTCAACCCACTATTTAGTCCCCAGAATATTATATGTTGCTTGGCATGCATTTTCTCTTCTCTTGCCATTTCTCACCTGCCATAAAGTTTGCTCTTCTGTTTGGGTTCATAACAATTCCAGACTAAACCTTTATTAATGCTTGCATAATAAGGGTGAATAACAACGAAGGCTGCATCATTTTAAATAGATCTTTTTAGATTTACAAATCTGAAAGTCACTGTTTAAAAGTTGCAAGTGCCATTTCAATGCTATACATTTTTTACACTTTATTTTACGTATTTGCCAAACTTCTTTGAATTAGTGTCACAAAAGAGACAAGAACTCAAAGTCTATTCTCAAGAAAATTGTAGAAAATGGGCTTAAACCACCAGCTCTTCAGCTTTCACCATGTGTTTGTGGATAATTCTGCCTTCACTTTTGCCTTCAGAGGCTGAAACAGAGCCTGATTATGCTGACATCAGGTGATGGATGCAGCCATTGCAATACATTCCACTTCTTAACTTTTAACAACCCCTGGGTTGCTTACACAGTATGTACTGTTCTGTGATGTGCTAACAGCTTTGATCTATGTGGCTGGATTAAAGAGACACTATACATTCACCAGACACTTTATTAGGTACACCTTGTTAGTACCGTGTTGGATCCCATTTGCCTTCAGAGCTGCCTTAATGAGAAGCTCCCGTTCCACCACATCCCAGTGGTGCTCTATTGGATTGAGATCTGGTGACTGTGGAGGCTGCTGGAGTTCAGTGAACTCTTTATCATGTTGGAGATGATCTGAGCTTTGTGACGTGGTGCATTTTCCTGCTGGAAGTGGACATCAGTAGATGGTACACTGTGATCATTGAGGGACAGACATGGTCAGCAACAATATTCCGGTAGGCTGTGGTGTTTAAAGGATGCTCAATTACCACACTTTGGTTTCCTTAGTGACAAGCAAAATAACTCCCACACCATTACACCACCGCCAGCCTGAACCTTTGATACATGTTGTTTTCACCAATTTATGACCCTACCAGCAGTAATTTTCAGTTGTTTATTTTCTAATTTTCTGTAAGCCTGTGTGAGTTGTAGCTTCAAGTAATTGAGCAGGTATAACTAATAAAAGGGCCAGTGAGAGTATATCTCAGCATGCTTCAAAGTTCCCCCAGTTTCTTGTGTTTTCTGTAACATTGTCAGTAAATAACAGCGACTCAGTGGAAGCCATGTAAGCCCATGTCATCAAACTGCCTCCATGTGTTTAACTGCTTTCCCACTTTTTTTTTTTAGTCTCATTTGCTCTTACAGTCATTTCTTTAATGTGAACAGTTTTCTTCACTTGGCTGGATGTTTTGAAAGTTTTTCCTTTTAAATGAAAAGGTTGATATCATTCAACATATCTGTCCTCTATGAATGTCCAAGCCTTTTTTATGTTGCAGAACTCATTGCATTTTCCCCTTAAAATTTAATAAATTGTTTGATTTGGTCACTTTAATGTTGCTGTTACACCATATTTTGTGCATGCAGCCAACTGATGGCATGCTTAATTTGCATTAGGTACGGTGGCCCTGAAGTGCAAACCACATTAACAAATCACTAAACACAACTGCAAATCAAGAATCACGACCGCAAATT
>JBAFTA010000008.1:9144255-9157919 GCA_036919975.1 Melanotaenia parkinsoni | reverse complement strand
AATTGTTGTTGCGTTTTTTAATTTGGTATTGTGTTTAGTGATTTGTTAATGTGGTTTGCACTTCAGGGCCACCGTAATTAGGAGCTCAATGTTTGTATGTTGTGACTTCATAGTAACAACTTCCAAATGCAAACAAAGCCTGTAAAATCAACTTCACACCTGTTTAATTGTTAAAAAAAAGACCACGCCTGTCAGTTAAATAGAATTAGTTATCCAATTAAATATAAATTCCTGAAAGGCAGGGTTCTACATATCAAATGTGGTGCAAATGTGATTTAATTTACCATCAATGAGAATCTGCACATTAAGCCCAGAATATTTTTCATACCTGCAATTTGAATAAACTTTGAAAAAAAGTTCTGTATGCTGTATAACAAATGCACCTACCGGTAATAGACATTTTGTGTCTGATATGACTCTTTTAAAGCATTATGAATGGGATTTTTTTCCTTATGAAATAGTTAATTTACAGAGCATGTCACAGGGCGTACTGCACATATCTGGGACTGAACTCCAGTCAACACAACATTATTTGTATTGAACAATGGTGCAACAAAAATCCATTTTTGTTTTTAGTTCATGGGATTTTCACACATCAGGATCTTGCTTTCAGGAAAGTTGGAACCTCTGAGCTGATCTGCTCGGTGACACCAAATTTATTACAGTATTAAACATTCATCCCAGTATAATATGTGTTCTGTAAATTTATGCAAAGCTGGGAGCTAAAATTTCACAACCTGCACCCTTTCAGCTTTTGCTTATTCAGCATTCACAGATGTTCTTTGGTTTACATGATTTGTTCATGCCAACTTGAGGCCCTTCACGGTTTAATTGTACAGCAGAGACTTGACATGTTCCCTGGAATTAGGCTTAATGTTGAGGATTCTAATCCTCGCTTTTGTTTTTATCTCATTTGCTCACTTTATTTGAGGAATCTTAGAAAGAAAGGTTGAGCGAGCTGGCAGCTCGGGTAATTAGGCTTCCTCACTTTTCCTTACAGGGTATTTTTCCAAAATACTGGGACTCAGATGGTGATAAAAGTAAAATAAGTTTTTACATCACGTGTAAAGCTTGACTTTTGAAAATCTAAGCTGAGTTCACATAAACACCTGTGGGCCCCGTTATACAAGGAATGTGTCTTATTTTTATAGGACTAATGAGTGCAAGATGTCTATTTGATAAAGTGGAGACTATTTTATTCTGACAAAAAAGACATAGTAAAGCAGAGAGATGAGAGTAGGTTTGGGTTGTAGGTTTTGTGCTGTATATGAGGAGCAAGTCATCAGCCAACGTTAAGCAATTTAATTTAAATTTCCACTTATGTGCTCAGGAACAGAGTAACAATTTGAATAATAAAGGTTAGAAATAATTTGAACCAAGATGGTCATTGGATAGTTTTTTTTGTGTTTCTGGCACAAACAAATGTGACTGACAGGATGCCTTTTTTTTATCAATCGCACATCAATCCAGCTGCAAAGGCTGATAAGCAAGATTAAAGGTAGCTTCTGCATGCCTCTGATGTCACCTTACCAGACTGATGAAAGTCCTTCAACTTCAAAGTGACCTTTTTTGAATTTGTACAAGCCTTGCTGAGGAGATATTAATGGGCTTGTCATTGTTTGTGTCAGGTTCTCCTTTCTTTCTCCTTTTCATTTGTGTACCATTTTAGAAAATGCAAGTATGAGCAACAGATTGTGCAGTCCAGTCATTTTTATCACCAAACGTTGCTCTCAAGTTACATAGAGTAAGGCTGGTCCTGCAGAGTCAGCTTAATGTGAAGATTGAAGTCCAAGCTATCAACTCATATGCCCTGATGACCATCAGATATCCTGCAGGTATAATAGCCTGGCCAAAGGAAGAGATAGAAGCCACTGATATCTAGACAAGAAGGCGCTTCACAATGCAAGGAGGGTTTCATCCCAAGTTCAGCACATGGAAGAATAAACCCTTGCAACGCATGTAGCAAACAGACTGAGGAAGCAGCTGACATCAAGACATCCTATCAGTGGCTGGAGAAGACTGGTCTGAAATACAGCACAAAAGCAGTGGGCCTGCACCATTTACAGCCCAGACAACAAAGCAGCTGGTCAGAGAGGTGGAGTTTTCACTCTGTTCAAAAGGATAGTCAGCTTGGGCATCAGCTGGATGACCTGCTCAGAACTGATGGCGTATTTGGTGAGAGTGGCCCTTCAAATCACATAACTGTAACAAACAAATCAGTAGATGATTAGCTGTTCAGTTCAACCTGACCTCATCAAGCCTTATATCAAATACTATTCCAAGGAACTGAGTATTTCAGACTCTCATCAGGTTATCACACTCAAAGTAAGGCACTTTGCAAATGGTCGTTAACTGAAAGTGTTAGCTGACCCCCAAATATTTCACAAACTAAAACAGCCTTAAATAAATGAGAACACAATTATGACTTTATTATCAACTTTGCTCTGAAAGATTCAGGCCTCTTTGGTTTTGTTAAAGCCTCTTTTCTCTCTTACCATCAAAATATTTCCTCCATTTAAGCTGCAAACTCCTTCTCCCCCACTTGTCATCACTTCCCCTCAGGTCATCACACCAATGAACCAAAAGGAATGGAGCCCCTGATCTGCAGTGTTGGGCACATTACTTTAAAAAAATAATTAGTTATAACTACTCCCCCCCCAAAAGTAACTGACTTAGTAACAGAGTTACAGCAATATCAAAATAACTAGTTATGCAAGAAAGGAATTATTCCATCACCTAATGTTAAATATGTTCTGTTAGCATAACTTTAAATTTAACTGCATGTTCAATCATTCATAATAAAACTAAATATCAAATCAGATTAATTAATCAAATGGAAACTTCACAGAATGAATTACTAGCAATATAATATCAGGCTGCTTGTGTGTTGTGGCTTCCTCTCCTCGGTAGAAGTGCTTCATGGGAAAACGTATATAGGACCTTACATATAAAGTTTTGTCTTGTAACTCAGTAAAGGAAAAGTAATGTCTCTGATTCCAGTTTCACAAGAGTGAAAGAGGCCAGGGTCTACCACACAGACAGGACCCCAGCTTTAAAGGGATAGTGCAACGAAAAATGTGTTACTTAAGCTGTAAACACAGCTGTAAGCTGTAAACAACACAGTATTAATTAAATGCAAGAAAATCTACATACAGTATACTGGAGATACAATTTATATTTTTTAAATTTATTTTAAAAACAGAATTTTGTGGGTAAAAAATGGCTCATAACCCGTCAGGAGAAATTTAAAAGAAAACCCACAGCCCCTCCCTCCAGATGCAGATAGGCGGGTTCTCGCCTTGCAGGCATAAAAAACCACGCCCACCAACGCATATGGAGGGATGTGAACTTATATGGTATAGATTTGCTAGTTTTAGACTTCTATTCTTTCACAAAGTTTCTGACGAAATATTCCTGCAATGAATTTGTGCTTTTGAGGGGTGTAAAAGTAACTCCGGACTTTATTCTCTAGCTGCTGATCCTCATCTGGCAAAAGACAGCACCTCAAGGTGAGGCTTACAACTTACAGCGGCACTTTCTGCAGCTGCCACAACCTGCCACGAGTCTCCACAGCTTTCTAGAGCTGCTGCTAACAGGCCAGTGTAACAGCGCTAACGGCTCAGACTAATACGGTTCAGGACCACCTTGTTCATGTGTAGCTGAGGAGATTCAGGACAAGAAAAGTGTTCCAGCTCAGACCGCTCTGTGGCGTAGGTGCGTTGTGAATCTCGCTTTGCCAGTGAGCTGAGCTGCTGTTTGTCAGTAATTTCTGCCTCTGTATCCTGACCCGCCCACTCTCTGCTCCACAATCCTTGCAGTTTTAGGCATTTTTTCAAATTCGGCAGTGGGTGGAGTTATGCAAAAAGTAGGGTGTGTAGTTACACTTTAAGCTGAGACAGTCTATGTGTAGCAGGATGTAAGGACATAATCACACTTGTATTGTTTGGTTCACTTTAAACCAACCCTGGTCTGCTTCCATGGATAGTATGGTTTGTTTGGAGTAGTGTGAACACACCCCAAGACTTCATAATCTTGGGATAGTCCCATTGTTTACTTGTGGTGAATTAGCCATTTTTGGGCCTGCTTGATCAATCAGCTGACGTCTTAATAGAAAATATCTAGCAAGCAGATCTTCTAACTTCATTGTGTATAGTTTTACACTTTATTTATTTAATTTTATTTTTCATTATTGCTGTCCAGCATCATAGCAAGCAGAACGGTGGTCTGGGTGTGTGTTGTGACGAAAAAATTTGCTTTACCCAGAGAAGCTTTATGGATATAAAGTTCCACTTGATACTTAAGTATTATTCTGTAACACGGGGGATGTGGCCCAGATCATGACTGAGGACAGGACCACGAGAACCCGCTGGTAGACCAACCCAACATCAAAAATTGGCCTAGGGTTCCCTATTACATAATGCAGATTAGATCTGGCTAGAAATTGACAGAAGCAAGATAGTGCAAAAAAAAACTATATTTTATTTAACAATAATATGTAAAAAAAAAAAAAAAAAAAACTAAAATCAATAAATTGCAACACCAAATCAAACTGAAATAGATCCTAAATTACCAAACCCTTCAAGTGTGTTGTGCATACAGTTAAAATAAAACTAATGGGAGCATTGAGAACATAGTAGGTAGCAGAAGCAATCTCTTTTACAAAAACAACCCACAGTTAGCCAAATTACATGCTAGCCTTTAGAACCAAACTATTAGCTGCTACAGAATTGTTTGTACCTTTTCCTGAGCAACGCCGCTTGACTTCGAAGTCACACTGCAGACACAGCAGCACAATCTAGTTTGGAGAAACATACATTAGCCTGAAACATAGCGGACATGCAACCTACAATTGCATGCTAGCATTTACCTTCACAGCAGAAGGGCTTGGGGCACAGCCGCGTCACAGACAGGAAATCTAAAACCCGGGCCGGTGAATTTGTCTCGCAGAGTGGAGCTTATCAACAGAAGCAAATGAGTATACGACACCACCAGGACTAGGAGCCCTCATGACCTCATACACAGTGGAGCCCCATGCATCCTGGATCTTTTTGCATCCTGGGCCAAAATCACGCAGGCACACCCGCTGCCTGACCTCAAGTGGCATGCACCGGGCCTTTTCATTATGCCTGTCTTTCCTCTTCTGGGCTGCGGACTCCATTCTGTCGCTTGCAACATCCATGGCCACATTAATCACCTCCTCTGCCACCCTGTCACACATTCTTGCGGCTGTGGGCTCTGGGAGATGGCCAACCATTAAGTCTACAGGTAAGTTTGGCTCCTGTCCAAACATCAGGAAATGGGGCAACTCACCAGTTCACTGATAGGCAGTGGAGTTATAGTGGAAGACAAGCTGTGGGTGGTGCTCTGGCCAACTTCGTTTTTCATCCGGAGGAAGAGAGTGTAGTAGGTTTTACATAGTTTGATGAAAGTGTTCACATTGTCCATTTCCCTGCGGGTGGTAGGATATGGTGCGGCTTTTCTGGGCTCCATACAATTCACATAACTGTTGCACCAAGACACCCTCAAAGTTCCTCCCCTGGTCAGAGTGGTTTTGGGTCGGCACTCCAAAACAATAGAACCACTCATGGACCAGGAGGTTACATGCAGGTTAGCGTCCCTTGAGGACCAGAGTTTTGCACCCCTGACCTACAGTATCTGCAACACCCAGAAGAACCACATGTGAGTCCTCTGTAAATCATGTTGAAATATCACAAAAGAAGACATTATTCAAGTCACAATAAAAAGTTTTTCCAATACTGTTCAAAATTGTATTACTGTGTACTGGGGAATAAATCTATTTAACTGATGATGCATCTCTAATGTAAATCCTAACGTTAGTTTGCTGTCAACATAACTGTGTTAAAGCCTTGGCAACTGATGTTATTAAAGCAGCAACCAAAGGAAAACTTAACAATTTTCTTGATAAACAGCTATTATATCAGCCAAATGTAAGAGCTAAAGTGCACGCTCAGGCGCACAGACACCTTTATATATTTCCCTGTCTTACACACATACTCCCTTGACATCTTGTTAATCCAACTCCGACCTGCACTTAGGCACCATATTCATCTTTCTTTCACAGACTTGCATATAAAAAAAGTGTACATTATACTTTGATGTAAGAGGAACACTAATGCAATTCTGACTCACTGTAAGCACTTGCCACTTTCCGGTCAAAGCTGAGCAGTGGGTTAATGCTACTACACTGTCCATAAATCAACATGAGAAGTCATCAAGACACCACAAATGCACTACAACTGTCCCTGCCAGAGGATACTGATCTGTACACAGTGCTTAGTTTTCCCAGAGGATGCTGTGTGCGACCTGGAGGTTTTAGTATCTGGGCAAAAATTTCTGTTTGGTGTGATTATTTTTGCCAAATGTGTAATTAAGTGTAAAAGCAAAGCAATTTTTCTCCACCATAAATATAGCCTTGCTTGTTTCTGTTTTGACTTTATGTCAAAATTAGCCTCCCACTTTCCCATTACAAAGTGCACTTATATACAGTGAAATCGTCTTGCACTTACACAGTGCGCATTAAGGCAATGTTGTTTTTAAAGCAATGATCTGACCAAGATCATAAGATCACAGGGAACATGTATCTGAATGTGTGAATCATGCATGTATCAGGAGTGAAAGACGGGGGGTTAAGTGTGTGTTTTCAGTTATAAATGTAACAATCAGCTGTCAGATAGTGTATGTGGTAAGAGAGCTGAGTATGACCCACTGCAGACACTAATAAGAGATAAAACATAAGAGAAAAGCAAAATGTAGAATACGGCAGAATGCTGGATTGTTTAGACTCACAACTTCAGAAAAGACATTTTGTCAAATGCCTTTTCTAAAATGGTAGCAAAGAATGACAAGAAAAAAAAAAACTTTTAAAATGCTTAAGTGATTAAATAGTGCTGAATGTAGATTTTAATACATTTGCAAATCACTGCACTGCATTTTCATTATGTTTAATTCAATGCTCAAACTTAACAGGGCTGTGAAGAAGTGTGCACATAAGTACAACATTAAAGAGAAGTCTTTGACCAAAATCTTGAGTCCTTTGTTCCTTCATTAATCTAACCTGATGCATCTCATGGCTTGACTGAAGAACCATCCGAGAAAGTCCTCCAGTAGAATCTGCTTAGATTATAGCGCTAGGTTGAGGCCTGCTTGGTTTATTTTGTTGTTACAGATCAGTTGTGTGTTGTGGATGAAATTTATAAGAAAGCTTGTTGCGTTTGAGTTTGGTTGTCATTGGCTTCTGAGAGAAAAACGCCACTGTTACAGATAAAGGATTTTTCTGCTTACTTGGTTATATAAAGGAAATTTAAACCAAACAAAATCATTTTATTTTGGTTAAGACATTAAAAAATATAGTCCTGATTAAAGAAAGCAACATGTTGCAGTAAATGCATAGCATCCATATTGCTCACACATCATCACATTGTTGCAGAGAATCTGAACTCTTTGGGCTGAAAAAAGGTGCATATGTTTTAGAATTGTGGTTTCCAGAAAGATAAAATGCAAACTATTGTCTCTGCATCTGGGATGTATTAAATACAGTCTGTCCCATTTTAAGCAGATCGTCCCAGCTGAGTTGACAGATTCTCCAACCGTTTCTAAAAACAGGCCTTTTTCAAAGCCACTTTCCACTTTTGCACCTGTGCATATATTTTATTTTCTAGAACATAATCAAAAACAAACTTTTCATGCAATGAAAGCAGCATTAAAAGCACAGGTGCTTGTCCTATTTCAGGTCAAAATGCCTGCCATGCAAGGGGTCTGCAGTACAGTTTATGGTCATAAAAAGTCATCTGAATGTCTTCTGAAGTCCTCACATCATCTGTCAGGATAGCTGTGCAAGATTAAGTTCCTTTCTTTTTATAATTCCTAATTAAATGCTAATGTCTATTAAATGCACTCCCATTGTCATAGAGTAACCTACAGACTGCTGCTGTCAGAAACCTGTAGACAGATACTGTATATGGGATGAGCTCAGTCATGTCTGTTTGCTATTTTTCTTTTTGCTTTCATTATCATTTCATTTTCTATATTCAGCACCAGTGCTACAGTCTTAATGACGAGGAAATGAATCATGGGTAATAATGTTCTGTGGAAGGAAATGAGCTGCTGAAAGGAACTGTGGTTATGTTGTTTAATGGCTTCAGTGTTTGGAGACTGTCTGTGTAATTGACGGGTGAATGTATAACAGATGTGGCAATACATGATAACAGAGGGGAAGAGTTTCAGCTGAAATGCAATCACAATGCATTTTAATATTAGGGTCTGACTTTGAAAAGTTCTGTCTAAAAATTCATTCTAAATAAAGAAGAATTTAGCTGATATGAGGTAGTCTTGCAAAGCCAGACTCCTCACCTGCAGAGAATTGCGGTTGTCCAGCTTGTCCATCCTCCAGAACTGCTTTAATGCCCTGTTTTGAAGCAGGGGAGGAACAATCATGTGTTGCTTGTACCGCCTGAGCTTTCTTGCAATTGAATTTAAATTCTGATCTTTCACTTGGAAAGTTAAGACTCAAAGTTTCTAATGTTTCCAAATAATGAACGGTTAATATATAAATATGCTCACTCAATACAAATGCATAATTATTAAAAAGCTATATTTGCAGGTCAAATAACATTAATAATTATTGTTAAGATAGTGATGAAATAATTTTTAGAACCCCAAGCAGCTAAAGACTGGTATTTTCGTCTGGTCCCTGACTTCTGGAAACACCTTATGCTCATCTGACAACTGAGTGGCTGATCTTCAAACCTCCAGGGCAATTGCAACAGCATACAAGCCGCAGCATAAACCAGCTGTTATCTTGCTGTTCAGCTGACTGTAGCTTGTGTAGACAGTTCACCTTGTTACTTGTGTGTGTTAAATAATGACCTTACTATTGCATTTATTTTGTGATGTCTAGTTTTTGGTCATTAAGAAATATCTGGTGTTGTTATTATCTGCTGTACACTCCAGTCTTCGAGGGCTCCTGTTCTACAGGTTTTTAGATGCTTCCCTACTCCAAAACACAGACTCAAATCAGGTGTGTTGGACCATGGATGCAACTAAAACCTGCAGGACAGTTGCCTTCAAAGACCAGAGTTTGAGTTGGCTGAATTAGGCAGTAGGGTAAAAACACACACTTGGTCATTAACAGTAAAAGCAGGAATGAGAAGATAAGGGTGGGGGGCTGTAATAAACTGGAGCAAAAGAGTAAATGCTGGTAGATCAGCAGATGAAGCCTTGTGAAGCTTTTGAGACTTCTTCCTGATTAAGATTTGACATCTCAAATCCTCAAAGACAGACCCTACCAGTGACATAGTAGTCAGCTGCAATTACAGCAGCTATAAATGTTCAAATGGTAAATGGTAAAATGGTAAATGGTCTGTATTTAGATAGCACTATTGTACCCGGAATGATACCCAAAGCGCTTCACATTATACATGACATTCACTCATTGATGGCTGAAGCTGCCATGCCAGGCGCTAACCATGACCCATCAGGAGCAATTTGGGGTTTGGTGTCTTGCTCAGGGAGACCTCGGCATGAACTCAACGGGCCGAGTATCAAACCGGCAACCTTCAGGATACAAGACGACCACTCTACCCACTGAGCCACGCCACCAGTGGGTCGCGCAGTTTTGTTAAAGTTCAGACACAAGCACAAGTCTTAAGCAACTGTGTTTCATTCTGAGAATAACTATAGTAATTATGCAAATGTCACATTTTAAAATACCATTTTACTAATAAAACATGTAAATGCGTTGTCCTGTGGTGACTTAAAACATGATTGATTGACAGGTTTGTGCTGGGAAGTGAAATTACAGGTGTTTTAAAGGGACATTGTGTAACATTTTCTGTTGTTTACTAGCCAAAATCGATGTCTGCATGTATATATGTTTTATCATTAGTGTATTATGACTTCCGCTAATGCTCTGACAAATTCTCGTAAGCAAAGAACTTTAGATTAGTTTATGTAAGGCAGCCCCATGACAGTCTTCCATCTTGAAACTACAGCCACCGGCAAAGGACTGCCACAGCTGTTGGAGCTGTCACACAAAGTGGGACCCAAAAGACGGACATGGAAGACAGAGGAATGAAGGAACAGTTTATTGCTGAAGTGACGATTTAAGGAGATTTATAGTGCAGTCCAGGAAGTTTACTCTAGGGGGAGAAGAACCTTATTGTGGATCCAAAAAAGGATAAACTGACAGAGGATGATAGTTTGGCTGTATGTGGCTTACTATGATCCAGAGGGAGTCCAGTAGTGGAGGTGGAGGTCCAAGAACGAGTCTCCGGCTGTGGTGAGGAATGTCCAGGAAGTTGGCAGGGTGAACAGGCAGGTAACTCAGAGCAGGTAGTGGAAGTAGTGATGATGTCGAGCATGTGACATGGAAGTGTCGCAAGAAATGTTCAGATATGTTGATTCAGCATGACAAAAGTCATGTGAATACACCAACCGAGGCCTCGTTATGACATTTATGCGTGTGGAGCTGCTCCAAGGGATTTCAAAGGGACTGGAGCTGTTAATCATTCAATGCTTTTAAATGAATTTAATCACACTGCAAACCAAAGGTTTTGAGAGGAGATTTTGCTAGCAACCATTCATCATTTCCGATTGAAGGAAAGCCTCACATTAGGATGATATTAGCTTTTGGGAATCAAACATCTGCACAAGATGCCGTTGCCAAGGTAACTGCTAAAGAAGCTTGGATAGTATGATAGTATGAGAGTGTGAGAACAAAGCGAGCCATGCTTTCAACATCACTGGTCTATATTTTCTTTTTCTTTATGTTGTTTTTTTTTTTTTTAATAGCCTTGCAAAAAGTAGACTTTAAAGTTAACCACATAAACTTCATCTGGAAGCATCAGAGGAAATGTCTCAGTCTGGAGCTGCAGAGGAGCACCACAAACTGTGGGACCTTAGACAGCCGAGCTGGTTTCTAATCCGTATCAGCATAGATTTTTAATGATTTTAAACTTGATTGATTGCAATTTAATTCTTGTGTTTCTTTGAGACGCAACCTTTCCAAAGCTGGAGAGGTAGTGTGCCAGAAGAGGAGCAGACTGAAGCCTAATATTATTGAAAAAAAACTTTTTTAAAATAAAAAAAAAACAAAAAACTACTACTTCATCAAGTTGCACAAGCATTTGTCTCATAATTTATTTTATTACTGTATGAAATCAGTAACACAATCAACATCTACATTGCTTAAGCATGACAGCATACAAAAGAGGCTTACTACCCTGGCAAGTTGGAAAATCTGTAAAATTTTTATTCACAAAAATGTAGGATCAAGTCGTTTTACCATCGCTAAGAAAGTGAAAAAGGCAGCATGGCCAGACGATACAAAAAAGGAAGGTCAACATCGTGTAACCTTCCCTAGGTGGAAGGAGCCAAAGAAAAAGATTTTAAAAGGGATGCTGAAGTTGCCAGCTTTCTTCTCGACAAGTCAATGGTCCTGCATAAATAAGCCTAAAGCTAACTTTTTTCATTTTGTTACAGTGTTGCTTGTTACCATGGGCAGTAACGGTAACGGTAGTTTCTGCTAAAATACACCAGCCTCGTTGGTACAGAAGTGTATGTTTACGTGGTTTCACTTTCATAGACAGGGTAAACACCGGCTTTTATTTGAAGTCGGACTAAAAGCGAATGGGAAGGCTTCATAAGCTGGCTTTTATTGTGACAAGAAGCCACTGCTGTGTCAAGGCCATCCATCAAAGCCAGTTTCCCCGTCGAGATCTGTTCCCTCTGTGAGAACCATTCTTCCTTTTAAACACAGAGGAATGATATCTCATAGTTTGATGGTATGTAGTTTGCAATATTTATTAAAACACATCTGAGTAAACACTCCATGAACTATGGGATGACATGATTTCATCTGTTCTCAAGGATTTTTTAAGGTTACTGTTGTTGTAATAAGTGTTTGAGAAAGTGAGACGCTAGAATGCACTATGTGTCAGAATGCAAAACATAATTCCAACTATAGAGGGAAATTATTCTTACAGAAGCTGTGTCCAAATTCGGGGTCTGTACACTTCGAAGTGCAGATTTGTCAGCAACATATGTCATCGCGGGGTGCCGAGTACTGTCCCATTTCAAAGGCGCCTTGGAAGCCACCCTACAAATCTGCACTTTGTTTGGCTTGAAACGAATGCTGCTGCCAGTGCATTCTTCACAGCCTCTTTTCTCCCAAACCTTATTCCGCACAAGATGGCGATGAATGAGCAGCAGTCGAGTGCCAAAAAATACGTTTCAGCTCTAAGTATTTTGTTTACCTTACTTTAGTAGAAATGTGCCAAAACCATATATATAAATATATATATTAGATTTATATATATATATATGTATATATATATATATATATATATAAAATCTTAAACTGTGTCATTAAAATATTGCAATATTTATATTTGTGGATTTTTTAAGGGGTTAATGAAATGTCTATTGGCTACAAAGCAACAGATAACAGGTAAATTTAAAAATGAGACTGAAGGATGTGACATACAGTAAGTGGTCAAACAAGATGAAAGTGAAAGATTTTGCCACAGAAAATCTCTCCCTTTTTTCTGTAAGATTTATTTACATAAATAATGTGTATGTAAAAAGTAAAAAAAAAAGAAAAAGATGGTGACTGTAATTGAAAAACTATTTAAAACAATCCAGCAGGGAGGTCCTGGCATTGCTGGTTAAGTTGGATGGGATGCCACAATCAACATCTTCACTTTAAGGTGGTCTCCAAAGACTTTTCCATATCCACTGCATCATCCACTGATTGGGTTTGCAGGGCTGGCAAAGTCGACGGCTGCCATGTCACTATTGTCATAAAGAATAAGGCTAGGTTCACACTGCAGGCTGAAGTGACCCAAATCCAATTTTTCTGCCCCTATGTGACCTGTATCGGATCTTTCTTTTCATAACAGTCTGAATGACACAGATCCTATTTTTTCAAATTCGACCCAGGCCACTTGGATATGTGGTCGAAATCCAATACGTATCTGATCTTTTGCCATGCGACTAGTCTGAACGGCCAGGTTGCGTTAATCCGACACGTCATACACGACATTAGAGATGTGACGTTCTTGAACGAATTGATTCTTTTGAATGGCTCTTTAAAATGAACGATGGGAACCGATTCACAGCTGTGAGCTGTTCATTTGTGAGCCATTCTTTTTATATACAAATTTTTGACACTGCCTTCATCAAATCAAATCAAACTTTATTTATAAAGTGCTTTTCATGCCATAGGCAACACAATATTCTTTACATGATTAAATACATAAGAATAAAAACACTCAATGAAATCTTTCACACAGTCACACGCACACACGTATATACACAAACGCCAAAATATGTATATAGTGGATTATAGGTACATATTTTGATTGTTTGTCATTCTTATATATTGTGAAATTTTGTTAGATATTGTGAGAACGAGCCAGTCTTTTGAATGGCTCTTTGAAAGGAATGGCTCCTCAAGATCCGACTCCCTTCAAAGAGCCATAAATCCCATCTCTGCACGATATTGTTTGTAAACTCCTTATTTGTAAAGGCACTCATTTCACTCTCCCACTACTTCCCAGCAGGAATCGTCATTGTAGACTCCTCCCCACCCTACTTCCCCACCCCTGAACACCAGCCCAAACCCTGCTGCCCTGCCCCCACCCCCC
>JBAFTA010000008.1:9126557-9138233 GCA_036919975.1 Melanotaenia parkinsoni | reverse complement strand
AAGCAGAGCTACAGCCAGCAATAACAAACAGCTGATCTGTGGGTGTGAGTGGTCAAAACATGGACATGACAACCAAATTACCTTGCAGCAGTGTAGCTCCTGCAAAACAATCATGGAGTTAGATTTGTTATATACATATATATATATATATATATATATATATATATATATGTGGAAGTGTTTGAATTTATGTATGAATTTATAGACATTTCCCTGAAATTCAACCAGATGTATTTGATGTCTTTGGAATAACATGGGGAGGGGGTCTCTGCAGACAGATTCGACTGCACAGCATGAACTCGTAATTATGTATCTCCACTGGCATTAGTGTTAAAAAGGTTACTTTAAAACTCAGGGGAAAATAGCCACGGGTAGTCCATCCCCACACAAAGTCTGTGCACACCACTGTGATTACATTCTCCCAGCTGTCAAAGTGACGTATTCTCCACCTTGCCAAGTTTGTTCTCTATATTTGGCATTGTAATCAGGTTCGAAAAAAAACTTTGTCCTCTAATGTAACAAACTTTCCTGAGACCCTTGCAACAATAATGATTATATTGATATCTTGTTGCAACACTGGGAGAAAACACTCGCAGCCTCTTATATAAGTTGTTTTTGTTGTTGTTGTTTTCACTCACATGAGTTATTTGAATAAGAACTATTTTTTTCAGTGTTTTGTGTGGGGTGTGGCATGGGGGCGATGTTTATCAAAATGTGCATTAAGGAGCGTGTAATTATCTCTCTGTCTTGAAGTGAAGCAGAAGGTTTGGTGAAAATGTAATTCTCTTGTGGGAGTCTGTTAAAAGTTCCTTTGTTGAAATGATGACTAGTTAATGTGGGCTGCAGAGGACTCATGATTTCTTCTGGAAGCTTCCAGCAAACGATGCTGAGGAGACGTGATGAACTGAATCCTGCTGGTATCAGTTCTTGTTAAAAATAACCCTGTCATTCATTTTGGTCAGGGGAAGCAGGCTATGTTATTCTTTACCCTCCACCCTCCTGAGATGGGCCAGTTGGATTAATGCAGATTATCAAGCAATACGATCTTAAAATCATGATACTTGAGGCCTGTATAAGCATTTTCCTTTCAATCTGTAAATCTTGAAAGCAGTTTTTCTTTGATGACATTCAGCTTTATAATACGTGTATCCTCTCATTAAAGTCACCACTGTACTTTATTTTATACACCTAAAATCTACCAACCAGGCCACAAATCTGGGTGTAGTGATGGACTCAGACCTAAATCACCCTATCACCTCAAGAATACATCATGGGTAAATTAACTGATGTCTTAGCAGGACCTGTTTTGTTTTTAATTGTTAAATTATGCTTCGTATTGTCTGCTGTGTGAAGATACAATGATCTAATGAGTTTTACTATTATTAATGTTGAATTTTCATAGCCAGTGGGGATCTGTGTAAATTAGATTTAGTTCTGATTTTCATGTTTTCTGCGTTAAGTTATTTTTAGTGTCTGCAATTTTATTGCTGTCTTTTCTTTGGGTTGTTTAGACTCAGTTCACATTGCAGCCAAACGTTGCCTAAATGGCCAACATGTAACCCATATGTTTTGTCTGTTTTGTTTATTGACAGTCTGAACAGCATAGATCCAAATCTTTTCCAACCATATGTGGTCCTAAATCAGTACATATTCGGGTTTTTTAAAGTGACCTCCATCTGAAGAGTCATGTCGCATTTCAGATTGCGCAACAACTTAAAAAACTGATACAGTCATCACTTGTTTCATCCATATTTACATTTGTAAACGCAGTGCTGTGTGTGGCATCACGTCTTCTTCTGCTCATGTGGGTCACTTTAATAAACCTTTTATTTAACTTGCAGAAAAAAAAAATGAAGGGGGGCAGTTTTTACACTGTTGGCAATCACATTTAATCATAATGCAAACAGCCATATGATGAAAAGAAGATCTCAGCAGAATGTCAGAACTGAGCAGAAAGATCTGCTGTGGGAATGTAGCCTAAAGCCTGGTACACACATAAGGAGTTTTTAAATTTCATGAGATTTAAAAAAAAAATCAGGCATTTAACAGTCTTGATCATACTGTCTGTGGTGTGCTCTAATAATCTCAGCACAGAACAACACACACATAACGATGGTGTCCCGCAACCGATCTAGAATCTAGTCCTCTGAACCAGAAGTCTCGCGTGACCAAAGTGATCTAACAACAACGAAGAAGAAGAAACATGGCAACAACCGGAAAAGACACACCCTGCATGAAAGAGGACACACAAGACGAGGGAATGATTGTGGTCTTGGGACTATTGTTAACAGAAAAATTCAAAACTGAAAAAAAAAAAGACTGGAGACATTGCAAACATGAACTTTATATCATTCCTTGCTCCCCAGTCAGCTCACTCTCTGATTGGCTAAATTCTGTTCCACGTCACAGTCCACAGAGTCACAACTCAGGAATCGTTGGCTTTCCACACACATGAAGACTTTTGGTCATAAATATTGAACATGTTCAATACTTCCGATTGTCGGCCATGACCAGTTTCGGAGCCATTTGGTGGGACGAATTCAGTCATAACACATCTCAGACCAAATGATAATTTTATAGGAAAAATCTTATAAGTGTCATGGCTCATGCTCATTCTCACTCCCTGCTTCCTGCTGACCATATTTGGATCGCCAATTATAACCGCTATTAGGACGGCGCAGCTGGAGGACATCAAGCCATCGTTCTCATCCCCATATAAACCTCACCCGGACCTCCAGTCATCGCTGGATTATACTACTCATCGTGGTAACCAGTCGCGCACATTATTCTGATCATATTGTGTTTAAGCCAACCTAACCTGTACCATCTCCCTCCAAAGAAATGTACCTGAACCTCGTCCGCGCCACGGAGGAATCCTGTCTGCCCACTCCAGCCAGCCGTCCAGCGAATCCTGCACATTTCACTGCTCAATCCTAATAAAGTGTTCTTTAATCATTCTCCAAGCGCTCCTCTCCTTGGATCCATACAACCAACCCTGACAATAAGACCTAAGATAATCGGGTGTTTGCTGTCCTTGGTTCATAAGGGGCAAAATCGGGACAAAAACAGCCAGATAATCTTCATGTGTGCACCTAGCTTAAGTCAGCTCTGTTTTCTGCTCTGCATGTACCTCTGGATCAGCCAATCAAATACCCGGAAGCCTCCCTGGTTTAATTTTGTTCAGCAGCAGCTTCTCATAATTTAATAATTTCTTTTCAGCCAAATATTCTTTTTCATGTTCCCCACTGAGTGGAACAACTAGTAAGTATCAACACAGTAACCATGATTTCTTTATTATCTCCATTAACACAGGAAATATATACTTTTTCATGGAATGAATAAGTTCCATATTTACTCCCTACAGGCACAAATTAGCTTGTTAGCTATAATCTGGCATGTTTACATCTGTTGCTTATAGATGTTCATTAATATACACTGTCACAAAGACATACATAATAAATGACAATGGTCAAATAATAGTCCATCACACCATATTTCAGAAAGCTCCTAAAAAGTCTGTTAGGACTTCCTCTAGCATCCTGACTCAATCTGACGATGTTTTTAACAAAGTCACGCAAAATGAGCTTCGCATAGAAACTTTTCTTTCTTCAGCCTAAATTTGTTGTCTGTTAACTTTGTCACTTTTTTTAAATTCCCTGCTTACTGCGATACTTTCTGTTTTTAATTGAATAAAATAAATGTTTAGTTTCTGCCTGTCAACCCACATTTGAGTCCTCACTCCCTCTGCTTCATATGACTGCAGGACATTAATCGGCTGCATTTACAGTTGTGGATTGTCGGTCCTGTTATGAAAATGTTTACTTAGCTGGGGGAGAGAGTTATTCATGGCTTACTCATTTACCATGTATAGGTTGGTTTGTATTCTAATACCATAGCAGTCTTTCACCTTTAGACTGTCTTACCTGACCTCAAGTCCACTTCCTTACATGTGCCCAAATGTTTTTAAGGGGCTTTGATCTATAGAAATAGGAATTAATCGTATCATTAGTGTGACTCTAAGTGACTTGAGCTGATGCAGCAATGCTCACACAGTTTCTTCCTTGCAGTCATATCTGACAAACTGGTGATGATTTCCTCCTACAGTGGGTTCATGCTAAGTTCAGTAAGACACTGTTAGTTTGTTCTAATGTTTCAGACATCTCATCTTCTAAAGGGAAAAACTACAGGGACAGAGTCAAACTCACAAAAAATATGAAAATAAACATCTCAACAGAATTAAATCAGACTGAAATTGGTTAAGTTTTAATAACTTCACAAAATGTTGCAAATTTTCACATTTTTTAAATGTCAGGAAAAAAATGTCCAGATTCATGTTTTTACAAATAAAACTTGAAGAGGAAATGGGGCAAAGTGAGAGGCAAGGCAGGATCATTTACATAGCACAAGACAACTCAAAGTGCTTTGCATAGGGCATTAAAGAAACATTAAATATAAAAAATAAAACAAACTAAAAAAATAAAATAATTAAATGGAAGCAGAACAAGCTAAAATAAAGAGAAACAGACAACAGAATACATACAGTGCGGTATATATTAAAAAAAGATAAACTCACTACCTTATTTAAATGCAGCAGCAAATAAAACTATTTTATAATTTTAAGATTTATAATTAAGGTTTGGAGCAGACTTCTGGTTCTCTAACAGTTTGTTAGTTAATTCGTAAGTTCTCTGGTAGGAGCATGAAAGTAAACACTGAACCCCTCTGTTTAGTTTTAGCTCAGGATGGAAAGCAAACTTGACCCAGATAATCTGAGAAGTCTCGGTGACTCATATGGCCTTAAGATCAGATATATATTTTGGAGCAGATCCATTCAGTGCCTTGTACATCAGCAGCTTCAAAATCAATTCCTTCATGTACAGAAAGCCAGAAAATATCTGAAAATATGAGTGATGTGTTCTGATGATATGTTTTAGTCTTTGTGGGCACACATGCAGCAGCATTCTGGATTAGTTGCAGATATATTAGTTGTTTCTTAGGGAACCCTATAAAATTCCTTTACAGTAGTCAAGCCTACTAAAAACAAATGCATGAAGTTTTTCTAAATCATGTTGAGCCATCACTCCTTTACGCTAGATGTATTCTTCACATATTAAAAGCCTGACTTGGTTCCTGCTCTAATATGGCCGTTAGAATTTAGCTCAGAGTACAAAATGACACAAAGACTTCTGGCTCAATTTGTTGATTTTAACATTGCTGGGCCTATTTAATTTTGGTACAGTAGATGTCCAGATAAATGTATTTATGGTTGTAGTGGTATTAGCTTTAGCTGAAGATTTACTCTTCAAGTGCACCTCTAGCACCACCGCTAGTGCCGATCTTTCTCATATGTTCTACTTTATCTAAAAGTCAGATCTTCCAGATAATTTAAAAATTAAACAATACATATGCTGGGTATGGAGAGTGGTGGTAACACAGTTTCTTGTACAATGATTGAACCATAGTGTTTTCCTAAAACAGCCTTGTTCCTTCCTTGTTCATGAAGGGCTGAAAAAAGACATTTTTTGTCTTGCAGCCTTGTCAGACTGTAGACTTGAGCTGAATCTAAAACCTTTAAGGAAGTCAGACTGAGAATCAGAGCTCTAAGAAAGTTTCAGGTTCTGTGTTTTAAACTTCTTGATTGTGAGAATCCCTCTGCAGCTTCTCATACAGTACATGCCAGTGTGAAACCAAAGAGGCTGCTGCTGTGTTGTAGTCAGTCTCAGTGGGATACAGGACCATTGATGGTAAAAATAAAATGTTTAACAAGATTTGACTCATTTTTTCTGATTCCCAAGACAGAAAAATAAATAAAAAATCCAGGCATGGAGGGGGAAAAAAAGGGAGCAAAAAAGAAAATATAGTCAAAGTTTAAAAAAACAAAATAAAACACAAATGAGCAGCAAACACACATTACATAGTTTTAATGTAATTAATTTTAACATTAAGTATCATTTTAACAATAATCAAGTTTAACATTCAGTTTTAATATTTTATAAAAAAAAAAAAAAAAAAAAAAAATCTTAATAGCCATTCAGTCATTATATACTTTTAAAGTGATGATAAGCAGCTCTGGCTAAACACGTCCCACCAGTATGTGACTGTGGGGGGGGGGGGGCAGCTGGGCAGGTGATGATTGAAGCAAGTAATTGTCAGTTATTGTCCTAATGTAAGGGTTTTCCCTGAAGACCCGATAATTCAACCACACACAGGAGTAAGGATATAGCAGAAAATGATTTATTTGTACAGGTAGAAGTGCAGGGAAACAGGAAGAGTCCGATAGGATGAGGAGGGAGGATCTGGGAAGACTGTGGCACCCAGGAACCTGCAAAAACTCTGAATAAGGGCATTAATCCAAAATCCAAACAGCATGGTCAATAGGGCAGGCAGGTCATACACAGAGTAGCAGAAAAAAGACTATTTATCTGGGGCAGGCCAGAATCCATGGTTGTCGCCAACAGGGGTAGATATCCAGGTAGGCTCGGGGCAAGATAATCCGATGTGGGTCAGGCAAGAGAAATCCGTGGTGTAACTGGGTCGAAGACAGGGAATCTGAAACACAAAGCAAGGCTGGATCTCAACAAGGCAAGAGCTGTTGACCATCTGGCAGGGAAGACTGGAGAGGGTTTAAGTACAGTAGAGCACAGGTGAGACAAGGGAGCAATCAGGGAACTCCAGGTGGAGCCAGTGAGCCTGATCAATGGACTGGAAGCCCAGCAGAGCTACCATTACACCTGCATTCCACATGAACCTTAATCCATAATGTATCATTCATTTATTGGCGGTGTTCTTATTTTAACATGCTTGGAGTTGTTTATGTGCTATCGCCTGGACAAAGTGAGCTGGATAAAGAGTAAAATTTAAATTAAGTGATGTGTAAAAATAAAGAAAAGTGGCAGTGGTTGGACAGTGTAGCGAACAGGCTGGTTACAGGTAAAGATAGGCAGTAGGAGAGAATGTTGTTAATGAAAGAGAAGGTGGGACATGCAAGTAATTTAAAAAAGATCTACAACTAAATAATTTCAAATGTATCTAGTTTCAAATTTAAAGCAGCATTACCGATCCGAGGGGAGCACCAAAGTGTGAAAACCTGCCAAACGAGACTAATTTGGCATCCGTCTTGCTTACTGTCTCTTCTCTGAGCTCTCTCCAGCCGGTGAAAGTCAGTCCAATGTAGACTACTGTCTTTCACTGTTTCTGTCTTTTTCTTTCCCTTACTTTCTCCATTAATGCCTTTTTGTGCTTCTTTGCTGAATCAGCCATGTTGCACACCCAAAATGGCTAGTGTATGTGTTGATATCCAGTAGTTTGCGTGCTGTTAAACAACGCATAGCTGTCACATCAGAGTTTAAAGGTTGGAAACTTATAATAGTATTGCTTCGAGAGTAATAGTTACTTTGTTCCTTGCTGAAAAAGAAAACGTTGAGATGCTGTTGACGTTGTTTGGCATTTTCATGAACAAAACATCAGTACAACTAAGAGTGCATGCTCAGAAAAAAACAAAACAAAAACAAAAAAAAAAAAAAAACAGGATTTACAAGAGTAATGGAGATGTTATTAATAAGAACCTCAAACACTAAAATATGTTCTGTCATTGTTAAACAAAATGTACATGTTATAAAATATATTAAGCTAAATAAGGTGGAAGGTCTGCTGTCAACATGTGCCAGGCAAATTAATAATAATTACTATTAAAATAACATGGTCACCATGGAAACATGCTCGTTGGTCAGGCTACAATTTCTCCACCTGTAGTTATTCAGAAAACTGATGGCTGGATATAAAACGGCACCCCAGTATGTAAAGAAGCACAATGGCTTATCTGCGGATTTTCGGAGATCAGCAAGACTTACCAAATGGCTCCTGAGCTGGTTTCCGTGCTGTGCTCTCGAACCTACGTGATGCCTTGGGCCCGGTGTTACAGAGACGCACCAGGAGGAACCACGTCCTGCCAGTCAAAAGCAGAATGCACGGAACCATCAAAAGCCACCCAACAGGCTCTGTGTATGCAGCGAGGGAAGCTCTAGCACCAACAACCACATACATCTGAATACAGATCAGGAGACTCTAGGTACGACTTCTGGATATGCCTGGCAGGAAACCTTGACACAATTCTTCCTCTTATCAAAGTCTACCCCAGGACCTTTCCCCAAGAAACAACCTCAAGCAACAAGAGTGCTCTTGCGGTGCAGGTGGAAATCTTTCTCATCCTACCACTAGCGGACAGCTTTTTCAACTCCCACTTCTGTCTCCTCTTAACAATTATCTTCAAAATATACAAACCGATGCATATTCATAGACCATCCGTGAAACCTGATGGTGTTTAGACTCACATCAATAGGTTGACCTTCATATAAACCAACACACCAACACACACACACATGTTTTTTGCTGCCATGCAAATTTCATGAAGCTTCCAGGTTGAGTCATACATAACTGTGTGAAATTGTATTTCTCTAATTCTACAAGGATAAGGACCAGATCATTTTCATTATGTCCTGATTTATAAAACATTGTCTTCTTATATTATAAAATCTACTCTAACACCCAGACTGGTATTCACATCTTCCCATTACCTCATCATCACTCTTCATACAATTGAGCGCAGATGTAGTGAGCGCATTGTCGGCTTTCACAGATACTTTCCTGCTCACATAATGACTCAGCAATTGTCTGTGTAAAGGCCTTGCTAATGACGAGAAATGACATGAAATGAATGGCACAGCAGGTCACAAATCGCTCATTCTTGTTATTGGTGCAACAGCTGGTGATTTCTCTAAAAGCCTATAATTTCTCTCTCATAGTGAACCAGTATCAAGGGTACAGGAAGGACCTGTGGTTGGCCTATTTATAGGGGGTGTGTGTTTTTGCGTGTGTGTTTGTTTGCGTTTATAACAAGCGTCAGTTGCTACATAGGCGGAATTACTCTCTCTCGCCATTTGTGAAAATGTCAACTGAGGTAAAAGCCCTGAATTATTTACTAGCGTTGCTGCTGCTATGGTATGCATCCAGTTGTTACTCAATCTCCCTCGACACACATGTTCACAGCCAAACACAGTATAGCCAAAGACAGATTTTACTTTTCAGTATGTTCTCTGTTCATGTTATAGACAGCTCTGAAGATGAATAGGCTTTCAGCCTTAAGTAGAACTATGTCATTCATCTCAGCAAGCGGTCGCACATCTCATCTTTAATTAGATGTCTTAGATGAGAGTGATGCGTCCCACTCTTACTGCTGTGACCACGGTTCATCAAACCTTAATACTGATTCAAGACAGCATCCTGTCCACAGGGTAGTTTCCAGTGTTTTGTTCTGGTACAAATTTTTATGAGAATATTTGTGGGTTTTTTTGTTTGTTTGTTTGTTTTTTAGTCATGAAACCAGAGGTTTAACTGATGAACTACAACTTCACAACTAGGAAAATGCAAGGACGGGATCTAGCTGAATTTTCTATTTATTTATTTTTGTCATAATTTACAATAATTTCTAAAATAGTGATTGTTATTATGTCTTACTGAAATGTAAAGAAATCACTTAGGATGGTACTTCAGATCCACACGTTTTTCTGGATCAATTCCAGGGTTTCAAACATCATATTTCATCTGATTTCTTTTTCTTTTTTTTCTACATATTTTAAAAACTTGCCAACATACAGTAAAGCAACTCAACTCACCAAAATCTGCAATATGTCAATGTAATTCAGATTTTGTTGTTTTTCTTTTAACTGGAAAGGTATTTATTATTTAGTATATTTTTTAGTAAACAAGATGCTGCCAGGGCATATAAATATTAATTTGATAAAACATTGATCTGTATGTCTGCCAATTAGAGGATAATAACATGTTTGGCAGAGTGTTAAATTATTACCATGGTGACCAATGATATGATGTGAGCATTGTAATTTAGTGCAGTGTCAGCCATTCATGGATAAGTTGGGCCATTAATAATGGCAGCAGTAGCAGTGAATTAGTCTTAAATAAATATCAGCAGTTAGTTGTTGATCATAGAGTCATCAGTCAGCACTGATCAACAACCCGACTGGGCCTTCACATTGTTCTGCGCAAAATTATGGGGTAATAAAATCTCAATTATGTGAATTCTCTTGTGTGAGAGGAAAAAAAAAACTGAAGCAAAGCTGGAAGAATGTTGTTAGGCACCAATGTTTTTCCATTTTGTTATAGTTGAATAAGAAATACACTAACTTTCAGTTTTAAGGCTTTATGTATAAATGCACAACAAAAATCATCATGCATTTACCTCATACTGTACTTGAACGTTGTCTTTATGGATCTCCCTAAAAAGTCCACCGGACATATGCAGTTAGTCCAGAACTGCTTGAGTCCTCACTAAGTCCAAGAAAGTGGATCATACTGTATAACTCCAGTCATCAGATCTTTACACTGGCTTCCCGTTTGTCAAATAATTAACTTCTAGATCCTGCTGTCCGTTTAAAAAGCACTGAATGGTTTGGGACAAAAATACATTCATGACTTTCTGGTTTGTTACAAACACTGATTAAATACAACTTGTTCAAGTGCAAGAAAATGTGGTGTCCATACAACAAAAGTCTAAGAATATTGGCAGATGGTCAGGCAAATGAAACTTTTGATTAAATCAGATTTACTGTACATTTTTAACAACATGTAAATATGCATCATGTATCATGGAAAAAGTATCTAATAATAATCCCCTTATTGTTCCAGTAGGAAAATTGATGTGGGCTTTAAGATCATTTAGTTTTCTTCTTCCTCCTCCCTTTTTTTTTTTTTTTGACATGGTTCCTTGTTTGAAATGTCTCCTCGGTTTTTTTCACTGTAAATATTACTGCCTGAAATAAAAATAAAATAACTGAAAAAATAAAACATTTAGCATTATAAAAAAATCACAACCAAAAGACAGTAAATGTATCTATAAACTGGGACTATTCCTCCTAAAAACTGGAAGATAAACAACAAAAAGCAGACGGCAGCAGCTGTTTTACCCAGATTGCAGCCGAGGTTGTTGTTGAGGGCTTTAATGGTTCTGTCTCCCCAAGAAAACCATGTCCCACATCCCCGAAGAGAGGAAGGAACAAAGCATATTGGTTGGTTTTGATTTTGTTTTGTTAGACCTTTTGTTACTGTTTGCTGAAAATTATGAACATGTTGAGTGTGAATATGATTTGTAATTGAAATATTTACACACATTTTCCCTCCAAAGCACACACGTTATATAAATGCAGGAAGCACTACAACTAGCATATGCTGTTCGAATATTTCTACTTCTTCTGTATATTTATGATGCAGATTCATGAAGCCTCAGGACAAGTTACTTCTGAATAAGAGGAAACATAATTTCCATCTCATGGGAATCTCCTGCACTGTCTCAGGTAGATCAATTGCACCTTCCTGTTAGTGTATGCAAGTGTCGTAAACTCATTTTGTTAGCCATTTGAGCACAGATACTCCAACCTAAACTCACTTTTGACTCAATTAAAAGGACATTATGAAGGTTTTACCTGGGCCTGCACAAGCGAATGTGCAGAAGTGTTATGTCTTTCATTTTTATACATACACATAAAACATACACAGCTGAACATGTATGTAATTGCCAGCAGGGTCTTAGTTTGTGTGTGTGTGTGTGTGTGTGTGTGTGTGTGTGTGTGTGTGTGTGTGTGTGTGTGTGTGTGTGTGTGTGTG
>JBAFTA010000008.1:9104995-9126457 GCA_036919975.1 Melanotaenia parkinsoni | reverse complement strand
TGTGTGTGTGTGTGTGTGTGTGTGTGTGTGTGTGTGTGTGTGTGTGTGTGTGTGTGTGTGTGTGTGTGTGTGACTAAGGAGGGGCAGACAATCAAATACACCATGACAGCCACAAATGAGGCTTTTAAAAGCACTTTGCCTGTACTACATCACAGCACCCCAACGTGTTACCTGATGACCAATGACAAAGGCCCAGAATAGGGCATGGAAGCTAAAGTCTCATTAGCAGGCAGTGTGTATACATGTCTGAGATGATGAGCGCTGGCATGAAAACGTCCTGGATAAGTTTTAAATCTTGTTAGTCTTCAGACTTTGAGCCAACTTTCCTCAGAAAGGCTTTGAATTAAACTAGACTGGATGTGGGCCTGGAGCGCTGATCCCTGTCAGCAGCTGCCAAAAGCTTGGGTCTTCCTATCATCACTATTTGCTCTTGACAACTACAGAGTGTCTGTCAAATACAGGGAGCGATAGACTGTGGCAAAATGTGGTATTGAGTCATGGAGGCCTGCGATCTGTTGTGCCGTTGTGACAACAAAGCTTGCTCCACCAACTCGACCTCGTCTATAAAAAAAAAATAAATAAAAAATAAAAAAAATCCACAATATGTGAGAACAGTTTGAAACCACAGCACGCAGTGAGCTATGGTGCCCCAAGGCTGCAAGGATATTGTGACATTCAGAAACAGTATTGCAAGGCATTTCTTATGTGTCTTACATAAATGGATAGAGGGCTGTGAAACTGTTAAGCCTTATGGATGCAAAGAGAATCGTAGATGAAAAGATTTCTGTCAGTATGTGTTGATATGGTGTGTTTTTATGCTAAAAACGTTGGTCTGCAGCAGCTGCAAACACATACAAAAGCAAAGTGAACCTAAATACCTGAGCTGTAGTCAAAAAGATACTAAATCATTTTATTAAATTATCAAAAGCTTGTGGTTTTAATGCAACCAAAGTAAAAAGTGAAGTCATTTCTATGGAAGTAGAAAACTTTTGTAGAAAGTTTTGTTTTAATTACGTGGAGATCATGAGTTAATTATTCCATTAGCGCAACATGGCGAATCTCATTTTGAGTTATTTTGAGTTATAATGGTACTTATTATCTCAAGAAATCTACTTTTTGTTTTGTTAAGACAACCACCTACTGTGACTGTGAAATGGATGTTTTATTATTATTAAATGTATCATTATTTTATCTATATATATATATATATATATAATAAACAAAACATTATGTGGAGAATCCAATTTCATTTTCTAGGCTCATGGCTCATGGGGCCCTGGGCCCTTTGCTCTGGCTGCCCTGGATGGTTGGGGTCAGCAGCTGCCGATCCTGGCCTGCCAGGGCCTGTGGTGGGGTGGATGGCACTCTTCAGCTGGTCAACATTTTTGTATTCAAAATTCTTTTAAAAATTGATTTCACGTAATAATAAAATTTTCTGAGATTATGATTTTTGGGTTTCTATAAGCTGTAGGCCATAATCATCAAAATTATAACAAATAAACGTTGAAATATCTCACTGTGCATGGAATGAGTCGATATAATATATTAGTTTACATTTTTAATCATTGAAATAAATTAAGTTTTGCACAATTATCCAACTAGTTGAGTTTCACCTGCTGAGTGTATGAAGAAGAGAAAAAAAAACTATAACTTGTTTCAACCAGTTTTCTAGACTGCCATCTCATACGTTGAGGTTGTGTTAGAAGGACAGCGAGGGAGGAGGGCAAGAGATCTTAGATTTACCTCTGGAGCTCACCGACGTAATTAAAGTCAATCACTCCACATAGAAATAAACTAAATAAACTGTGTTTTACTCGTAATGTATATACCAATAGTTACACTTACAAATTATTATTATTTTTGTAGCTTATTTGAAGTCATTTTTTTTAATAATAAAGAATTCATTCCATACTTTTTTAATAAAACAGTCAAAAGAACAAAAGCTTTGCTAAACAGATGACATGGTGTTACTTTGGCTCACCTCTATGTAAATAAGGTGACAATTACTGTAGCGTGAGCTTGTCATCTTAACTAAATGTCAGGCATCTCTCTCAAAGAAGCACCAATTACTTTCTCTTTGTGTAATGCCACAACTTGTATAAAAACATGTCACAGTCTATGAGTCCTATTATACATGGCAGTGTTGTTCTGCTGTGTAGCTGGTACAGAAACGTGTGGGAGTGCACATGTTTTATATGTGCTAAAGCACCTTCACAGGACACCTACTGTGATCCTCTTCCTTCAAAACATGTCAGCTTTCACATGCTGTTTCCTAGTTAATGTCAAACCCCGAACTTCTGGAACTTGAAGTGAGTTTTTGTGTATTTTCAAAATGTGTATGTGCTTTTGTCTTTGTGTGTTTATGCATTAATGTGTCCTGGACACTGGGAGTGTGTGTGCATTTAATGGTCCCATATTCGCTGACCTTTTGCTATCCACAGGAGTACTGTGTGTCTGCAGGGAGGAAGAGAGAAAAACCAAAAAAACAAACAATAAAGATTAAAAACAGAGGAGAGGAGTGGTAGGAGCAAGAAAGAAAAAGGAGTTGGCAGAATGAAATGGATGAAAAAAAATTGAAGATACTAAAGTAGAAAGATTAAAATGGGAAAAGAAAATATTTAGGAGTACTACGGAGATTTTTATTGTTGAATTGTAGGAAAAAAATACCAAATCACAGATCGTATATTCTGAGCTGATGCAGAATTTTGAGCTATTGATTTTTAAACACATGTTGCTCAGCTGATAAAGTGGACTACCAGTGTGACTGCAGGCTTTCACACATTATTTGCTAATGTTATTTAGCAAGGCTGCAACGTCTCAGACACTTACCGCAGGTTTTTCAGCAGGAAATACAGCATGTGCAGTCTCCAGTGAAGCCAAGTGTTTGATAACTAAGGCATTAGATTTGCAGTTGACATCAGAAGCAAAACGTGTCACAGAATTGTGACAATTTGCAGAAACTATCTCACATCTTTACAAAGATACCAAACAAAAGGCTGCGGACAATGTGGTTTAAAGTATTTCTATAAATCTTACGTTAACAAAAACAGTAGGACATCTCTGCCAATACCATTGCAGATAACACATGCATTATGGTTAGTTTACACTTTGTCAAAATTTTAGAAATATCGCTTTTACTTTGCGAAATACTGTAATGGAAACACAACTATTTTTTTTTATGACATTCTGAAAATTTAAACTATTTCACAACACATCTAAAGTGCAACTTCGCTTTGCAGGTGTTTCCGTTGAATGGTGTTTAGCGCATTAGCTGTTATTCTTGTCTTTTCCCACGAGATTCCAGTTTGTTGTTGAATAGCAAATAGCAAACAGTTGTTTGCTATCAAGGATGACGGTTATATTTTTTCTTTAATTGTTTGTAAAAAGATTTCCGTGTCCTCCTGCATCTACCACGCCATCGTTATTTGACATGAACTGGTCACCCGACCCCCTACCTCACGTCCGGGGACATTTAAATGCGAAAAAAGTGTTTCCATTACACTTTTGTGATATACTTATATATCAACACATCTGAAAAACCATGTCATAAGAGCATAAAAACTTTTTTAGCAATATTTGAGAGGTTTTTCTAAATGTAGGTGTTTCTATTACCATTTTTTATTGAAATATTTAGGTTTTGTGCAATTCAAGGGGTAATGGAAACGCATCTACAGACACGTAAAATTTAAGTCATTCACACATTATACTAAAAATTCTCATATATCATACTGAAATCATTCACACATTACAGTGAAACCTCTCATATACTATACTGAAATACTCTCGTATTCTCCTCTTATATACTGTAATAAAGGTTCTCATACATAATACTGAAATCATTCACACACTGGTGAAATTTCTGAAATCACATTTCACTGGTATGTATGAAAGGAATTCTACTAGAGTCTGCGAGAGGAAATTTTATTTGAAAAGAAAGTTATTTCAGTTGAAATGGAAATCATGTAGTTGAAAAAACAGGAGCGCATTTTCAAAACAAACTGAAGTGGAGGAAGTTGGAGAACGCCGTGACAAATGCTTTATGAAGACTTATGCTGTATTAATATCTGCTCAGCTGCCTGGAAGTAATCTCAGTGAAGCTATAAATGGAAATCAAAGCCTCATAAAACATTGTGTCACTGTGATACGACTGCAGTGACATGGACTCACTGCATCGAAACAATAATGCATTCAAAAAGAGCTTCACCTGCTGGCTGTTTGTGTGTGATGCATTTTAAGGGAAGTGTAAACAAGGCCTCATTACTCCATTAGCTCATGCAGCTCCCTGTCTCATGCTTGACTCAGTGTTTGATAAAGGAAGTTCTCAACCCCGTGTTACTGCTTTCATTTGTCAATGTTGAAGCATCCAACTTTTTTTTTTTTTTTAATTAGGAAAAGTAGGAGAAAAAGGTACTTATGCAACTGGGATAATAACTGAGTTGCTGTATTTATAACGTTATATTAAAATTTGTGGCCTGGGACACGGACATTTTCAACTTGTCATCTTGTTTGCAGAAAGCATAGCAGGTGTTGCAGTTGCAGTGGGTTTGTTTAATTCTATTGATGTGGTCATGAGTTTATGATCACTAGGTGAAGCAGCTGGCTTCTTCAATACTATACTGGCCTCTGCAGATACTATTATAAGGGAAGTCTGACAACCGGATAATTGACAGTAGCAAGTTTGAATGAGGACACACTAACTAGCCACCAGGCATAACTCTGCCATTAAGATATGCAGTGCTATCAAAGGAAGAACTGGACAGCACTGGACACCATAATCTTCACCTGTGTTTGGTGTGTTCTCCAGGATATGTCTCACAGTGGCGTGCACAGACATTTTGAGGGGCAGGTGCTCAGCTTTAAAAAAAAGGGCACTTTGCAGAGCGCGTGGAACTGCCACCTATGTTTAATTAGTGTGAAAAAAAAACATTACAGGCTTTTATGTACTTGCAAATTTATTGAAATATGTTACTGTACATAAACCTGGTACTGATCTGACACTGCTCTTCCTCATCTTCCATGCTGGAAGATGGTCTACGCTGGGAAAGTAAAGAGAATAAAGTGATGCATCTTTGAGTAAGACTGCTTGCAGTGTCAAGAGTCAGTACATTACACCACTAAGACTAACACCAGTCTCCAACCGCCATAGTCTGACTTCAATGCCTCGCCACTGGCTGTGTTCTGCAGACAAATTCTAACTGGGTATTTAGGATGGTCAACATTTCATTATTAGCCTGCCGTGGTAAAAAGAAGATAACTGTGAATTCTGTAAGGCCTAACATGGAAACTTATATTTGAGGGGCTAAAAAATAATGTACTGGGCTAATATAGCTTGTACCAGATTTGGCACTGCCAAACCACATTGTGGACACTTTTACATGCTTCAATAAAATTTGTGGAAGAGTTTTTTTTAAAAACCTGAGGTTCCCCAATCATTGTAAAGCACTTTGGGTGTCTAGAACAGCACTGTAGAAATGTAAGGTATTATTATTTACAGTAATATTAAATATTAAAAGGCCTGACTCTGGTCTTGGCTCTGACCTTTCCTTCATCATCTTCTTCCTCATCCTTCTTGCTGCTTGATGGCTTCATCCAGGCCAGCAGAGAGCTGCTTCCCTGAGCTGCTTGGTATAGCTCCTTTAACTTCTGTTTTCTTAATCTCTCTTTTCTAGGCTGCAATTTATAAAAGTCGAGGCCAACAGAGTTACAGACTGCTTAGAATAATGCTGATTGGAATAAAGAAAGAAACAATTTTTCAAATTATTACAATCTGCAACAAAAGAGATTGACACCTGGAGAACGCTGTGCGATGTGGTTTATGAATACGTCATGAAAACTTCATGGAAGAAAAAGCCAAACATACCTGTGTTTGTAGTGACCACTTAGCCTAACTTTTGGCAAGGTACCACTGATTATAGCTAGTGCCAAGCTTGTTAGGCAGGCAGTCAGCTAATTTAGACTCAGCCGTTCAGGCTGTAATGAGACAGACAGGCTACTTTACAACAGGGACAAATAGTTTGCTATCAGGCTTAGCTTAGGAGCAAAAGGCGCCCTCGAAATAGTTCAGCATTACCTGAGTAGTGGCAGGTGGAGCGGTGGGAGGTAACTTCATGGACCGTCTAGCAACAAACTGGGCGTATGCGCATGCACGAGTGTAAGGGGTGTGTGATCACGTCAACATAGTGGGCCACATACACTATATAAAAAAAATATTCTGATAAAAAGGGCACTTTTTCAGCCCCGACAGCAAGGGCAAGCACTTCAGCACCACCAAGGCTCTATCTTGGCACTCCAGTGATGACTCACAGTACTGTCCAGGTTTTTTGTTTGACCTCACTGTATATCATGTATGTGCACTGTATCACTGTATGAGAGCATTTCAGTATAGTATATAAGAGGATGTTTCAGTATCGATTATGAGAGATTTCACTATAATGTGTGAAAAACTTTCATGTGGGTCTGTAAGAGGGTAATTCTGAATAATGTCTTAAACGGCCCCTCATAGATACCACATATCTACACGCAGACATAGATTTTTGGATTTTTAAATCATATACAGTGTTTTAGAAAGAAATACATTTATTTCAGGAAATTAATCTTGGATAAGCTTTAAAATAACGACATCTGGGTCTAGATAATTACCTGTGCTGACTGCCAATTAGTCTAGCTAATTAGTCTGATTATCGGCCCTTGAGTTGTCCTTAACGCTTTAATTCTTGTGAGCGTGTGCTGCTTGTTTGCAGGATTCTGAGAATGTCAAGTGGAAGATGGCTCCATTGAAAAACCCTGCCTTTAAAACAGTGGCAGCATGTTTCTGCACTGGGAGAGGACCTAAATGGTTTGGTCAGGCTGATAAAAGTTACAGCAGTCAACTAAGATCACGATTCATTGTGACATAAAAATGCAATCTGCTGCAATGTGGTCCTGCTCCATGGAGCCGGTTCACAGGGTGACTTTTAATTGTAACCCTGTTCTACTGTGAAAGCCAGGAATGTTGCAGGTAGACTCTTTTGTTTTTTGTTTTTTTTTTTAATTGTGATTTTTTCTTTTTATGTTTTGTTGTTTTGTTTAGTTTTTTTCTTCATGAATAAATAAACTGCTAGAATGGGGTTTAAGAGTCTACTGGGCTTCCTGTGCTGGTCCATCCGAGTACCAGGGCGGGCAGTTCATCGATGTGGGCGGGCCCCATTTATCAAATTAATTTTGACCTCAAAAGAGACCAAATTCCAGTTTAATAATTCCGTATTTGACCCATGTCAAAGCAGATTATGTATAGAATACAATAAATTAAAAAATGAAGTTTTTTTTCCTCTACTATTGTTAAAAAAAAAAAAAATGAAATGACAGGATGTCAGAGGTAAAGATCACTAAATCAACAAACCTAAACAGCAGCATTATGTCTGATGCATTCAAATCCATGGATGAAATTTTACATGCTCAGCACAACACAGATGTTTTCATCATGCTCTAGCCATTCAACAAACTTCTACAACCCAGCGAAAGAGGAACCATGGTGCGACACTCAGTAAGCTACTAACCTGCTCAAGTTTACATGAGTTTATAGGCAACTAGAGCTTAACCAAACTGGTCCTGGTTAATTTTATGCAACTTCAAATCTGTAAAACATCCGGAAACATCTGCAGCAGACAAAAACCAGACATACAAAACTTGTTATTGTGACTTACTACACTTAGTAAGGACGAGTCGCACTTAGTTTAATCCGGCTGCAGACGATGCCTCCACAGAAAATAGACTTCTTTAGAAAGAACGGCACGTGGAAGTCACCAACAGTTCCACCACTGACCGTTCATTCTCATTGTTTTGGATGCACTTTGTCTTGTAAGTTGCTGAAATTACTTTATTTTTGGCATTTTGAGGCATTAACTGAATTTTCTGCAACAAATTAAGTCAACTGTGTTATTTCATGTGCCCAGTTTTAGTTAATTAATTGTGTAATTAAGAAGCTACTGTAGTTGTAATTAACTGTGGTTAGCTATTGTGGCCAGACTCCAGTCTCTGTAGACGCTGGCAGTAAGCCTGTATTTATCACATGTGTGTTGGAGTTATTAACAGTTATTTTGTTCCCATATAAAGATTTGTGTTTAGTATTAGATTTGTCCTTTGGTGATGACTTATTAGTAGACCTTAATTTACTAGTTAGTAAACTATATCAATTAGAATATTAACTACATATTTAGCTTTTTTTCTGTGAGATTGATAAGGTGAGCGTAGTTGAAGTTATACATCCTTTCACACACAATGCCTTAGAAACAGCAGCATTAATGGGGGGTCACTCCTCCTGCTCCACCATGTAATTCAGACCTGCATTTGCTGACTTACTGAACATATTCTTTGCAGATCCCACTTTCATTTTGTCACAATGACTGAGCTGAAGGTTTTATTTTCATTTATTTATTTATTTATTTTTACAGGTTTAGAAGTTATGGTCATTGTCATTCCTTTTTTTAAAAATTCAGCAAATCTAGAAACTTCATTTTTTACTGTCCCAGGTGAAATTGTAAATGCCTGTTCACACACAAGGACACGCCTCAGTTTCTTCACCAGATTTGGGACATCTGGCATGAAGTCCAGCCTACTGTCTAGTCTTGCTGGGTGTGGAACATGTATTTTGTTGTGGTCTCCTCCAGATGCATCAGGACCATGTCAGTGCTGATGTTTACCACACGGAAGCTGTTTTCTCAATGCTATCCAGGCTGACCGCCTTGTAATTTGCCCCGTTGGTGGAATTGTTGCTGCAGAGGATTTTTGTGTTTCCTGTCAGCATGAAACACATGAATGTGTTGCTAATCCTGTATGCGCAGGCAAAATTCCATCCTCAGAAAGCTACCCTGTTCCTTGGTGCAGCTCCATTCGTGGTATGATTACCATCTCATCCAGTTAGCACACATTCCCTCTCCATCTCTGTGACATTGTAGAATAAAATTATATTGTATAATAGAATTATGATATTATGCAACATATTCCTGATTCTGCAGTTTTACTGGACAACTTTCATCTACTGCGGGTGGACAGAACGGAGAGCAGCGGTAGGAGGAAAGGAGCGGATTAGCTGTGTTTGTGAATGTGAGATTGTGTAAAATGAGGCAGTGCACTGTTAAAGAGCTACTGTGCAACAGACATTGAACTGTTGGCGGTTAGCATGAGGCCATATTATTTGCCTCGGGAGTTCGTATGTTAATGCGGACATAGCCTCTGACACCCTGCTCACAGTCACCAGCAGGCTGCAGACCCCGCACCCACAGACCCTCTTCTTGATCTCTGGGGACTTCAGTCATGCATCTCAATTATCTGTTCTGCCAACATACACACAGTACGTCACCTGTCCCACCTGAGACAATAAAATACTGGACTTGTTTTATGCCAACACCAAGGAGGCATATTTTGCATCCCCTCTCCCTCATCTAGGGAAAGCTGATCACCTTATTATACATCTCTAACCTGTGTATGAAGCTGTTGTACACAGGCAGGCTGTGGTCCCACATCCAGTGAGGAGGTGGACAGCTGAGAGCAAGGAGGCTCTCGGGGACTGCTACAACACCACTGTGTGGACGGAGCTCTGCAACCCACATGGGGAGGACATTAATACCATCACAGACTGCATCACTGACTACATAAACTTCTGTTTTGAGAATACTGTTCCCTCCAAGGCGGGCTGGTGCTTCGTTAACAACAAGCCATGGAGTACCTTAGGAGCTAAGTAGAAAGCTCAGAGAGGGGAAAGGCCAATTACAAGAGGGAGATGGAGGAACAGCTGCAGCAGCAGAACATCGGCGTGGTGTGGAGAAACCTGAAAACTGTTTCAGGCTTAAAGATGCCCCACTCATAGGCTGATTTAAATCTGAGTTTCAATCGGTTTGATTAAGCACCCATTGCCCACTCCCCTATTTGTAATAAATAAATAAAAAAATAACCCAGTGTTTCTTTGTTTAACTCCATCAGCTCTTATTAAAACAATAAAAACAAGTGAAAACATAAAATAATAAAAACACAGTCTCAGCCTGAGAGGTAGAATGTCTTAGTTTCCTGGAAGTGTGCTTTGTGTATGTGTGGGTGTAAGAGTATGTGTGTGTGTGACAGAATATATGTTGTTTATGCTTACTTTTTATCAGTTTTTGACATTTATTTCCATCCATACAAATAACAAAAATGATCAGTAATCAGGAAATGGGCTTTTAGCATTAAATGTCGTACAACACATACATACAGTACCAAAGCTAATATTTTAAGAAAAATTCCATTACTATCTGATCCAGGAGATGCTAAATTCTGCTCTTATAGAACCCAATGTGAACCCATTGTCCCATGTGTTTGGACATTGTTCTTTTGGCCTACAGCTAAAGCCAGCTAAGAAAAAAAAGAAGAGGGGGTAGCTGTAGGTAATTAGCATCAGCTAATGTTTTGACTGGAGGCAGCAGGTGGTCCCTGCTCACCACAAGATCCCACACCAAGGGATAAAGGCTAACATATGATCTTCACTCCTACTCATTAGATGACCTTTCAAACAATTGCCTTGATTAAGCTGCGCATTAGCTTCCAGTGGAGCTGCTCTGTAAGCCCAGTAAGCCAGTAAAATTGACCTCAGGGACAAGCAGCTACACTGGAAAAGTCTGTTGTTGAATACATCAGATAACATCTAGTATATTTTTATTGATATTAGATTCTTTTTAGTGTAATAACTAAATCTTTTCACTTATCTGAAAACCATACAGCATTAATAAACGTATCTTCTTATGCTAGCATAGAATCTGATTCTTTTAACTTAAAAAAGTAGAAAAAAAAACACCCCTCCATTATTAAAATTATTACAGAGCCACAACAGGGCAGCAAAGTCCTCATTTTACCAGTAGAGCTCTGGTTGTAAATGACTTGCTCTTCAACATTTCCCCAAAGTGAGGGTTACAAATCCCAAAAAGGCCCTGCAGCGTTTTGATATATGTCCCACATTTTCCAACCCGAAACTGCACAAGTTGGAATAGTTTTTCACCATTAGCTGAAGTGTGAAAAAAAGAAGACTCCATCTACTTATCTACTGGAGAAACCTTTAACATAAGCAGAAAACGATCCAATTTGAGCAACAAATGCAGAAACAAGTTTTTATGTTGAATTTCAGAAATAGTTCATTTATTGGAGAAAGTCAGCGATCTTAGACACGACGCAATTAAGCCAAGGGATTCTCAACTTAGTCTTCCTGACATTCTTTAGCTCTCTATGTCCTGATATCAGTGAACTTTTTCATCTGTTTCTTCTTCTCTCTATAGATTCCTGAAAATGCAAATGTCAGGAGTTGTATCCTGCTTCCCACGGTGCAATGCATTATTCACAGGTCCTAGATTTGTCCTTTGATCTGGGTAAATTTAAGATGGCAGATTCTCAGGGAGGCTATACAGATCTGTGGGATCTGCAAAGTTGCACCCAGAAGCCATTTGTTAAATTGAGTGCAAAGTTAATGCAACCTCCTCAGGAGGATTTGTCTAAAGAGTAAAGAAAAAGAAGTTTTGAAATGGTGCGGCACTCTTGACAGATAGATGTAAATCTTGGTAAAAGGGTCAAATAATGGAGCAAAACTACATTTAATTAACAGCCTATTCTTGTAGCCACCTCTCTTGTCTAGTGTAATTGCAGCATCCATCACATATAAGGAGGACTGCTTTCACCGCTGACACCTATAAGGCAGATATAGGAAGTGCTGCAGCTAAATGGACACTTTAATTACAGACCTGCAACACAACACATACAATCTAAGAGCTTTAGATCAAAGACAAACAAACCCACCCAAGCATGCTAACACTGATGCATTCACATAGAAACCTACATGGCACACTGTTATTAGAATAGGTAACAATTGTCTGAATTGGCTACCATTTTAGCTCCACTAAGAAGTTTTTCTTTACTATAGATATGCTTCATGTGAATCTAAAAATCGTCCTCTTAAAGAAGGTTGCCTTGTTTACTTCAACAAAGGTTCTTCAAAACGATAGGTACTGTATAGGGAGACAACCACATACAGATGAGGGTGATTATGATCATAATCTTCTGTAAAGTGTTTGTTAAACAAAAAAAAAGGGGCCTAACAAGTGGAAATTGAATGTGTTTTTTACAGAGTGGTATAGACTGTAGTCCAGTGTGTGTTATCATCTATTATCCTATTGGTGTTAGGTTTGTAATTGCTCCTGATGGGTCGTGGTTGAGCGCCTTGCATGCCAGCTTCCACCATCAGTGTGTGAATGTGTGTGTGAATGGGTGAATGTGATGTATGACGTAAAGCGCTTTGGGTATCGTTCCGGGTAGTAAAGCGCTATATAAATATGGACCATTTACCATTTTACCATTTATGCTTGATTTGTATTTATTTCAGCTAAACTCACTGATTCAAAGAGTGAAAGTAAATTCCTCTTCTTGGTTTTGTAGGTGGGGAAAAAGCTTCTTTTCCCTCCATACAGCAGACATGTCTCAGTTTTGCAGAGACCTGCTGCTGTTTACAGCACTGTGTTAATAATAAAACAGCGTGGCCCCTTTAGGAATGGTCAAGCTGAAGAGGTGGAGAGACACACAGCACAGGGAAGGGGAGGGCAACGTCAGAGCAGAGGACACTGCGGTTATTGTTTTGCTAGCAATAAACTTTGGCAATAAATACCACACAGCTCTTCTAGTTCCAGCAGAGTTCCCTGTCTGCTTCGCCTCTGCGGGGTAAAGCAAAGGGAGCCATTGTGCGTCCCAGATGTCCTTGGAACTCAGAATTCTGAGGAATTTTTGCCGAAAATGACGAAGTTATCTCTTTTTTCCAAGCGGCAAATTCATGTGTCTGTTAAGTTTCTAGTGTAAACAGCAGTGAGTTGTTATCGATTATTATGTTGTTATGGTGGGTTTGTTCATGAAAATCACACCTAATGTGTGGTTTTCTAATTATTATTTCCTAAATTGGCTGCTGTTCTCATGGTGGACATTTTTACAAAGAGTTTGTGATTTCATATTTTTTAATACTGGCTGTTTTGGAGGTGCTCATTTTTTACAAGTTGGTTCTGCTGGAATGGCAACTACCTGGTAATGATGTCACATATTCTTATGATGTAACATATTCTTGGTCGCTTGGAATTCCAAGACAACTGGAACTCACCACTAAGCCTGAAGCTAGCTGCAGTTTCACTCAGGATGAACAAACTCTCCTCCACCTGCCGATGTCGGTGTGGAGGCGGAAATCCCAGCCTTGTCACTCTGCAGGCGCCACCTAAATCCTCCCAGAACCACTCACAACTGTCTCTAATCAAACTCATTTCCTAAGGGTTTGATTGGCTTCCAGAGGGTGCCAATAAAATCACTACATCATGCTCCATAAAACCCAAGGTCTCACATCACAAGTAAAATTACGTACATTTAAAACAGAAACAGTTCATGTATTAATTAAATTAACCACACCCTCTTTGGCACCATCACACTAGACAATACTAGTCATGATGCAGAATTCATACAGCATCATCTCACCAACTGTCTCCATGGTGATAATATCTGTATTTAAACCACCAGATGTGATGGCTTAAGTTAAACAATCAATATTGATGAAGAATCTCTAATAAAACTGATGATGTGGACATAAACACATTTTTTCCTTTTATCACTGCAGTGTTTGTGCAGCAGTGATAAAAGTCCTACAGCAGCACCACCCAAAGTAAACACCTGTTGATAAATTATATCAATGGCTGTTTGTCTTACATGTTTTTCTTCACTTTCTTTTTTTTACATTATGATCACTTTAGTTGTAATAATCAGTTCAATATTTCATACAATCTAGACATGAAAAAATTCCCATTTGTGCCCCCCTTTTCAGTGCCCTTGCATGGCCCCCCCATCAGAACTTTTCTAGACCTGCCCCTGCCTATATGAAGTATAAATCCTGTCTACCACCAGCCAACTACTCTGTAATATAAGGGTCCTGCCAAAAACAATACTTTAGAATAAATATGTGATGGTGTGAACCATGAACTGCTAGTTTCCTCCTTCTCAGCTGAGAATAAACAAACGCAACAACAGGAAAAAAGATGATCAGCTGATCAACGACAGCTGTCATGTTTCAGGGAACAACATAAGAAGAGAGGGAGGAAGCAGCTGCTGCACAAACATGGAGACTACTAGACATCCACTAGAGCAGACACATTGGTGAAAAAAACCCAGGATAAGTTAAAAAGTGTGGGTGTGGTTTAGCTTTTCCTCCCACCTTGTGGATGGACCATGTGGATCAAGGCTTTTAGCTTCTCTGTTTCCAGGCTCTGGAACCCTTTACCACCCGCCATCAGAAATATCGCCTCTCTTCCACTTCAAATCTAAAATCTAATCTTTTCAAAGCTGCTTAGTCCATGTAACTTCATTCACTTTTTGGCACTTTTTTATTTGTTTGTCTTTAATCACTTAAATGAATAATTATGAGAGCCAGTTCATCAAGCAAGTGGAAGCTTAGAAGCCTAACTGAATCTTTTTCATCAAACAATTTCTTTAACGACATCTTACGATCCAAGTATCGATGAATGAAGTGAATCAGTTTTACTAAAAAAAAAACATAAACAGTGTAATATTTTTCAGATAGCAGCAGCAGTCAGTCACACCAACTTCCATTGCCCTCCTCCAGCTAAAGTGTACAGACCAATGAGATGAAAACCATTGATTCAGGATCTATTTACAACTATATTTATGATAAGCACTTTGTTTATATTTACAATGCAATCTTTGTTCTTATGAGAGCTAAATGCAGGCTGTTTTTGGAGTATTTTCTGGTGGTCAGACAACTGATTAATGGGACCTCATGGTGATTTAATTCAGGAAGAATGCATCAGCTTGTTTCACATTTGGATGCATATGATGGAGAACATATTTCTGGATTCAGCTTTTTTTAAGATCCTTATCAGGTAGCTTCACATAATCTCATAATGAGTAATAAAAACATAAAATAATAAGTAACTCATTTAATAATCTTTTGTAAAAACATGAATCAAGTTAAAGTCTGTTAAAATAAGTCATTGGTGAAATCCATGAAATCTTTCATTTTCAGATCAGACCACTTTACATCCAGGTATGTTGCTTATAAGCAGAACTAATACTAATGACTGTTCTAATCAAAGAACAAGATTAATCTAGAATAGCAGACTTTCAGTCCTTCATTAATCCTAATTACATTGACACAACAATTTTAACAGTTAACAGGCAGAATTAATGCAGATGTCATTAATTTGACTGAATTTATACTGAGATTCAGACAATAGCAGATTTCAAAACATAAGATAGATTCACAAGAAAAAATAATTAAGAGGACATAGCGGTTGCCCAGAAAGGGATAATAGAGGAGGTACGGAGACAACATAAGGGCTTAAAGGAGACTGGATCTGAGGATGAATTAGGTAGAGGTAATGATGGCTGTTGGTGTTGTGATTGTTCCTAATTCTTGAACAAGCAGAATCAGTCTGAGTACAGGCAAATATCTCTTGCAGGTACATCTGTTACATTGTGAAGAAGAATATTTTGGGAAGGAATAAATTAATCTGCAAACAAAAATACATTTTGTGCAACCAAATTTAATTTCTGAGTTTGGGTGTAAACGCTCCCTCACTGTTCTCTCCTCTGCACGCTGCCACACACCTGTGCACATGCTCAGTGTCCAGCCTGTGCTCTGCTCTGTCAACACTGATATCTCTCAACTTAGGGAAGCACTACAAACGTACCACGACTCCAACCAATCACAGGGACAAAGTTATCCTGACCAGCTTCTTCGCCGTAACACTGGAACAAATCATCTCCAAATCAAGAGTTGTGGTAGTAAAGTTTGAAACTAACAACTCCTCTTGACTTAGATAGAATTTTTTCCAGCGTTATCGCGATGCAGCGAAGAAGCCAACCAGATTACTTTATCCTGGCCTGTGACTGGCTGGAAATGTGCCACATTTACAGCTATAATTCCAACTAATTGTTTTTGTTGTTGTTGTTGTTGTTGTTTTTTTTTTTTTTTTTTAATTGTCCTGTCCAGCATCATAGCAAGCAAAATCATAATCTGGTTGCTGTATCGAGCTGAACAAATTTGCTCTGCCAAGGGGAGGCCTATGGGTAAGGCTCCTCTTCATAATCTGATTCATTTATTTATTTATTTACTTTGAATCATGGAATCTATGTAATCTTTGCTGGACCTGACTGGAGGGGACAGAAAAAGATGGAAAATAGTAAAAAGAAGCAAAAAGGAAAGAAGAAAGGAGACAAAAAGATCACAGACATAAGGAAACGACCCTTCAGTCCACACCATCACCAGACAACAAACTGTTACACCTGAACATGAACACACCAGACAGTTTCCTACAACTTTTACAAAAAAACAGAGCTGCTAGTCATTAAGAGTTTTTTTAATAATAACCAAATCAAAAAGATATATCATGAAAGTAGCACAACAGCGACCAGATACTAGCTCAGGGGAAAAAAAAGAAGAATATTCTCTTAGTACATAAACCCACTGGGCAACTCAGTGACTGTGTCAGCATGCAGAGCATGAGGAATAAGGAGTGATCAGTGATGAAGAGTGGTGAGTGAGATCATGCAAAAGCGATCACGGCTCTACAGAGGTCAGAGGAAGACCAGGGCAGCCCAGAGACCCGGGCCCTCAGCAGCAGCCCCAGAGCACCAACCCAAGCTACCCCACCCCGAACCGACTCCAGCCACACCCGTAGGGCGGCAGAGGAGAGCCCCAGCAGGAGCGCCCCTGCGATCTTGGGGCACAGGTCCCAGTGGGCCAAGATTGGCAGCTGCCGGCCCCACCAGGGACCGGCCACCTAGAGCAGCCCAGGCAAAGGGCCTAGGACCCCAGGAGTCCAGAGCCCAGACGCAGCCCCCCCACCCCCCAAAGGCAGAGGGCCCGCACCATGCCCAGGTGAACCAGGCCCCCCCAGACATCCACCCGGCATAGGTCAGCACACACCCCAATGTTCCAGCCGCACATCCCGGGAACCAGGGCGTCATTGACCCCCTCCACCTATTCCAATTTCCACCCCATATAGCCCCACACTCACACCCAATTTAGTTTCTGAGTTCGGTTCTATCTGTGTACACGCATGAACATAAATCTTTCCCTCAGTTTCATTCATCTGTCTCCCCCCTCTCCTGAATGTGGTGTGCACAGAGAATTTGGTTTTTTTTGGGGTGGGGTGGGGGGTTGTCAAGATTAATTTATTCTCTCCACAATAAATATTCTTTTCTACGATGGATGGAAGAGTTGCACATTATTCAGTCCAAGCTCAACAACCAGGAGCCTCCTCCACCTGCTTGTTGCTGTCTCTTTTAGACCTTTTGAACCAGCTAAAGAAGCCAAGCTTTTTCTTCTGAGCTCTCTGATTGTTTATCTCTTTTTTCTCCTCCTTTTCTTTCTTCTCTTTTCTTTTACCCTTTTTGCTCTTTGTCTCAGTGGCCAGCTCTTGTAGGTCTGGTTTCAAACTGTTATCCTTACAGAGATTCTGTAGCTCTGCTTTCTTCTCTTCCATGATTTGTTTTTCCACCTGCAGCTTCTTCTTCTCTTCCTCCATCTCTTTACACTCCTGCTCCAGTCGGTTCTTGTACTGGCTTAGCTTCTGGAGTTCAAGTTCGTGTCTGTTTTTCTCATGAACTTATTTTTTTTCTTGATCGAGTTTTTTTTACAGTCTCCTCAAAATGTCTCTTCATTTATTGTAGGTCTTCATTAATTTCCTCCAGCTTTTTCTGTGCATCCTGCAGGTCTTTCTTAATTCTGCTCCACTTTGTCCCTTTGTTCTTTTAAATCATCCTCTTGTTCTTGGAGGATTTTCTGACTCTCTCTGATTTTTTTTTTTTCTTTTAAGGTTTAAGGTCACTCTGCTTTTCCGCAAATGTTTTCATTTGCTCCTGGAGTTCTTGCTTTTCTTGTTCTAGTTGTTTTGGAGTCTCCTCAGATTCTTTTTCTCCTGCAGGTCTTGGTTTATTTCCTCCAGCTTTTCCTGTTCCTCCTGCAGAGCTGTTTTTCCTACTCCATCTTGTTCCTCTCTTCTTCTTCTAGATTTTCGTTTTCTTCTAAGATTCTTTCACGATGGTCTTCCAATTTGTATGCCTCTTCCTGCAAAGTTTGTTTCTCTGCTTTCAGGGTTTTCTTTTCATTCTCCAAGTTTTGCTTGTCCTCAGTCTTGTTCTTCATTTCTTTCTCCTGTTTGATGTTTTTTTTCTTTCCATCTTTGATTTTCTGGATGGCTTCCTTCACTTTTGCTTTCACCTCCTCTAAATGTTGTCTGTCAGCTTCCAGTTGCTTCTTCTCTTCATTCAGATGTTCCTTCTCCATCTCGAGGACCTTCTTGGTCTCCTCAAGTGCTTTCCTTGCCAGCACAATTCCTCTTCTGTCATCCTCCATCTGTTTTTTGACAGTTTCCCAATCTTGCTTCTCATCTTCCTTTGGATTCAGATCAGGCTCTGTCTGGCTCACTGTGGAGACTTTGTGCTCAACAGTCTGATGGAGCTCATCTCTTTCATCCAGAAGGTCATGCATGTGATTCCATAGATTGTTGGTGTACTGTCTGAGATAGTTGTTTTCAGACACCCCCCGGCCTCGACATCGACCTCTTCACTCCATTGTACCAGAAATGATGACTGTGAGAGGAGAAGAGATAGGGGTTTGTTTAAATGCAGTTTGTAGTAGTAGAACCAGTCATGACAAGAATATCTGATCATTGTTTTTTCTAAAAGGATTCACGTGGCTCTTTTATAAACCCAAATAACCCTTCACCACAAACAGTGGCCTGGCGTTAACCAGCAGGGTTCCACCTACAGGCCAATAATTCAGAGATAGATGCTTTTTCTTTTGCTCATACCCCAACTCTCCAATAAGTTTCATAACTTGGCCCAAAAGGTTTTTGCATAATCCAAAAAGTGTACATTCAAACAAAAAGCGACCATAAAATCTTATAATTATCCACATCATACTATATCAACATTTCCCACCCAGACAGAACAGCAGAATCTGATGATTCAAACTATAAAAGTGGCAAGTAAGGCAAAATATGAGTGTGTAGTGCTATAAAAACAGTATTACAATGTTGTAATTTAATTTACATTTCATTTATTTATGTTATTGTTTGGCTTCTTATGATGCTGTGACAGAGACATAAGTTTTGTTACAGGTGCATGTTTTGTAACTCATATCACAATATTTGAATATGTAACAACAGGTTTCAACATGTCCACAAGTGTGAAACAAATTTACTGGATCCAAAGTCAAATGAGCAAGTAAGAAGCTTTTACATACCCAAGTTAATACTTTATGGAGATGCTCTTTTAGGTCAATCAACCAGTTTTATCTAATTGCTAACGGGGTCACCATCGGTCCACAGCTATGGAGCTACTTCTCCACATGGTTTAAAGTTTGGTTGCAGACACAGAGGGCTCTCAACAATCTGAGTGGTTACTCAAACTAAGCATTTCGATTGTATATTTATTGAGGTGTGTAAAATGTGGCACAGGGGCATTTTAGTTTAACGATTAATCCATCTTTGAAGATTTAAAAGCCATCTGTAAATTACTCTGTAAAAATGTGCAGACCTAGGTTTGATTTATACTTGGACTTGTTTTCACAAGTTCAAAAGTAAATGTCTTACCTTGGATTGTAAATTAAAATGGCCCAAACAGAAAAAAATACATTTAACGACAATTTGTACATTTTTTTTTATCCCATTGATCATCTGTCCATATCATTCTGTGTTACAAGGTGCACAAATCCTACAATCATTGATGCTAAATTGTAAAAAAAATCTTACAACAGAGACATAAAGCCGTCTGTAGCATGTTGCTGCAAATAGTTTGATGACACAAACACACACAGTCTCATAATCTTGAAAGTTATATCACTTAAGTCATCATTGAGCATATAAATTTCTTTCTTAAATTAAGACATTATTAGTGCACGTTCAGCTACTTACAATGTGCCAGCAGTGACTGTACTCTGTCGCAGATATTTGTTGTCGTCTGTTTGTATGCTTTCTATGAGACTGTAGATACTTGTGCAGTAAATACTTTTGTTGATAAAATATGAACAAATGACTGATTGTTGTATGTGTAACACTAATAGAATCAGCAGTAGAATTCTTGAAAATGTTATCATAAGGACGGTTTCATTCTATTAGTGGTTTTGATGCTACAACTCAGCCCCTCCCACTAACCCCAGCCACATCTGAATGATTTGGATAAACATTCATTACATTTGCCAACTTTGAAATTAATGACGTGGATAGTGGAGCTTCCTGCCTACAGTGAACTCAGCAACTGCAGGAATTAACAGGTATTTAAGTGTCTTTAACACTGGACTTGTTGACAGTCACATCATAATGTAACTGGGTTAATTTCTATAGATTAATCTGGAATTTGACCCTGATTTAATGTTGAAAAATTAATCACAAAAATATGAGCCCTGAATTTATTTAAATGTGCTTTAAACTTGTCTATGACTCAATTGTTCTATTAAATTCCCTTAAGAAAAACTTTCTACAAAACTTACACAGGTTTAAAAATCATATTTGCTTCAACATCAGTGTGAAAGTAATAAAGTAGGTCTGCACATTACTGTGCAGGTGTGTGATGGCAATTCATCCAGCAAGTGGATTGTACAATGCTAAAAAAAAGCCCCAATGAATCTTATATCAACAACAAATAAGAACATTTTATGTGCGCCTTTTACACCACCCAAAGCCACCTTTTTATCAAAACATAAATGAATGAAGTCATTTAGTGTCATAAAGACAAGAGTATAAACCAAAGTTGTGGAGAAAGCAGCCGCAGCAGTCACATCGACAGTCCTCAGATTAAAGTCTACAGAATAATATTAAATATGGTTTAATATTTATTATTAGATCTAACGTCTTGAAATCATTTGAATTTCAGGAGAAGTAGAAAGATATGAGACAAAAGTCTTTAGAGCAACAATTTAAACACATATTTAAATATTTATATATAAATAAATACATACTGGATAGGTGATTAATGTATTTGAATATATAATATAAATATTCAATATAGCGATACACGTTGCCAAAGATGTTCATGGAACATCTTCAGGTGGTGGAGAATGAGAGGACTAAGATCCTTTGGGACTTCCAGATACAGATCGACAAATTGGTGGTGGCCTTTGTGGACATTGTGATCATTGATAAGCAGCAAAGGAAAGCCATCATGATTGATGTAGCCATTAATGATGGAAACATCAGGAAAAAGTAACATGAGAAACTGAAAATAGCAAGGACTCAAGAAAGAGCTGGAGAAAGCCTGGAAGGTGAAGGCAACAGTTGTACCAGTGGTCTTTAGAGCACTGGTACAACTGTTGCCTTCACTGTTGCCTTCAAATTCAGATTTGAAATCCAAATTCAGATCTGAAATTCAAATTCAGATCTGAAATTCAAACTTTTGTGCCACACATCCGGGACCTGACGTGAGGAA
>JBAFTA010000008.1:9050324-9062800 GCA_036919975.1 Melanotaenia parkinsoni | reverse complement strand
TAGATATAGATATATATAGATATATATAAACTTGAGTGGGTTGTTTACATCCAAGCAGTAAGGGCATCCAACCTCTCCCATCTATGATGTTTCTCCCCACATTTTTGCTCGCCAGCCTTAGGCTTTCAGAAGTCTTGAGAGAAAAAATCTTTGGTTTCATTATCACCAGCTCTGTTAGCTCCTTTCGCAACTGTGGTTGATAAAGTTACACCAAAGCATCAGAAGACAAGTACCACAAAGGTAAAAGTGGGTTCTGAGGAAGTTGTGTCCATACAGACTTTCTCCCATTCAGCTTTTCTATTCTTATCACTCAGAAAGTAAAGACTTCCATTGCTAATTTTGTTTCCTTTTGACTGTAAACTGCAACCCAAGTGCAGTGCAGCATTGTTTCTGTATATTCATAGTTTTAATGGGGAAAAAACATCTAGCCACAAACAGGTCCCACTTGAACCTTCTAGTCTTCTTGTCTTGAGAACAACCAAGACAACTCTTCATCCCTGAATCTATTGCACAGATAAAATAATGGTGTCCTCCATATATCAAAAATGTAGTAAAGTAAATGGTATTTTTAGGGTGTCACTAACAATGACTTTTAGCATAACAGGGCAATAGCAAGGAAGGAAAAAGTAATTTTGTTCTTGGTCTAAGCCAATGACTATAAATCAAGTCATTTAATGTTTACCAGGTAAGAAGCAATTCATAAAAACACAACATAAAATATTTCAAACATCCAGTATTTTAAGCCATATGGAACAGAACAAATCCCAGGACTCTCTAGTGGCCTCAGGGCAGAATAAGTGCTCAGTAGTCCCCTGGTCAGGACTGGAAATTACACACTAATGGTTGCTGACGGCCTCCCTAGGTCTTTGATGGAGAGAGATTGGACTGACAACAATGATAACGCTGACTGTTCCCATCCCTGCTCTTCCATTCGTCATTCTGGGCCACCTTGATATAAAGGTTACACATCTATCTGTCTCAGGTAGAGCTGCGACTTTCTTTCCAGACAATAAATTAAGGTCTTTGTTGCCAGGGTAAGAAACTCACCTTCATATCCACCTACCATAACAATTGAAGGATTTTAAAATGCATCTGCTATTTTTCCCTTCTCTCTTATTTTTTGTTTGTTTGTTTGTTTGTTTTGTTGTTGTTTGTTTTATAGAGAAGTGCTGGAATGATAGTTTTGGTTGGATTTACTGAAAAAATTTTATGATTTTTAAAATGCAACATGTGGGTTTGTACGAGAAACAACATGAAATTACCAGTCCCTCCTCTGGATTGTTAAACTAGTTTCATCTTGTAGTATGAATTTATTTATTTTATTTTATTTTTTTGTGATTATGCCCAGGGCTCCAGACTGCGACCAAATATGAGACAGTGTGAGTGACCTTTTCATCTACTCGCGCAATAGCGACCAATACATTTGCTGGTCTTTTTCTTGTAGTAGTTATAATTTAATTTATTTTGTCGCTAACAAACATCTGCTCCCCTCTTCAGCCCAGTAGTTCACAGTAATGCGCAAATTAGCTGCTGGTTTGCCGACTCAAACTAACTTAAATACGAGAAAAGGAGACGACGCAACGAAGAAGACGATGGCCAATGTGCGTGTGAGCGAGGACGAACGACCACTGTGATTGGCTTATGTGTAAAGAGGCGGGTCTTGGGGGTATTTATTATTCCTCGGTGTTGCCAATTTAGCGACTTTGTCGCTATATTTAGACCCCTATAGCGACTTTAAAAATAGCGACAATTAACAAACCTAGTGACTTTTTATGAGACTTTTGGAGACTGAAGTGAATGAACGTAGTTTACTCTTCCCAATGAGGAGCGGGTGCTGTGCAGACCCCTCCCCTTGTCCAAAAGCACTCATGCAAGGCTTGGTCTTTTCGGAGCAGCAGCAGCTGTATTCAGAGCAGACAGCGTTTACCTCTGTTTCATAACCAGACTGGAAATGAAACGTACAAAGCTGCTGCTGGATGATCCTGCGCTGGCTTACTGTCAGAGTAATCTCTATTAATGAAGAGTGTGGACAAAAATATTTAAAAAGTTAAAAGTGGTGTGACATGTTCCAGACTAATTAAAAAACAAAATACACTTAAAAAAACTGAACTAAAAGTAAAGAATATATTGACAGAATAATTATTTTGTTTTAGTAATTTGTTGCTGTTCTAAACATTTTTAGGTTGTCTTTAATCAATTTTGCCCTTGCCACTACATCCCTCTTTATGGCAGCATCCATTACAACTATATGTACTAGGCTGATAATGCTAATTAGCAACTTTTAGGACAGCCAATAGCTACTTTTCTTACTGAGAAATTGGGGACAGTGGCTGGAGGAGTATCAGTTCCTGAAGCTGTTTATCGCCAGGAACTACTGTACATGGACAAGTCATACTATGCCCTAGGGGGGATGATGGTGACAAAGTTGCCGTTCTGCTTTGACTTCAAAGTGAAGAGCAAATTAGATCATCAAATCTTATTTGATTTGAAAAGTTCTGTGTCGAGTTGTTTCTTATTAGTGTGACCAGGAAGATGTTTTTTTTTTTTTTTTTTTTTTTTTAATGTTATGTCAACTGCTGCACAAAAAATGTGAACTGTAAACATTGTAATTTCTGAATTTATTGTTCACGTATTTATCACTAATACAGTGAAAATGAAAGGAAATGTGAATATTTGCTATGCACAGCGATTTCAGTGTGCAGCCCTAAATTTCCTGCTTGTGCTCCTAAAAACTTAAGTTAGGGGCCACTGTGCTCCTCGTAAAAAAGTTAGTCTGGAGCCCTGATGCCTGAAATTTGCCTGTTTTTAATGCAATGTCCAAGATGATGCTTTAAACAAATCAATTCAATGATCAGCGCTCATTCAGCAAATCATACCCCTAGTTTAATTTCAAACAGAATACACTTTTTTTTTTAATTAAATGTTATATAGAACAGGGTACATTATTGCAGTTAAATGGGTTTGTAGAACTAAATTAACTGTATGACTTTGTAAATTTTTTGTTCAAAATAGAAAATTACATTATTAAAAACTGAAGAATATGGTCAAAATTAAGAACAAGAATAGGTTAGAATGTGAACAAATACTTACATTTTCTTACTGTTAACTGTGAGCCGGGAAATGTGCATTGTAGGATTTAGAATAAAGGTGTTTAATGTATACAAAATACTAATCAGCTTGATGAAAACCTTACAGAACTATGATCCCCGATGACTGGGATAAAGGTCATAATCCTAAAACAAAATGGACAGAATCCTGCCATGACACATGGTGGGTCCTGGACACCAATACCAGTTGAGGAGGGTAAATCAGCAACTGGCAGGGGCTTTACCACTGATGTGGAACCAGACTGGGACTGGGTGACTAAAAACTCTTGGGCAGAAGCCTGACAGATTGGGAATTGGCAGACCGAAAGCCGAAAGACATACAGATGGACTGACACCGGGCAAGCTGAGATCTTGGCTTTGGACAAGGAGGAATAACCAGAGGTCTATGCTGCTGGAAGCTAAATATTTGAAGTTGAAGTGGTTTTAAAACAAACCTTGTCCCCCATAAATGTGACCCCTCCTTGACTCTTCTGTCTCTCACAGCTTCTCTTGGCCTGGCTTCCTCCTGGGAGCTCTCTGGGGCAGCTCCAGGTTAGTTCCCAGCTGATTCTGTGACTTTTCAACAGCCTCCCAACATAGACACTCTAAAAAGAGCCAATTAATTCACCTGCTAGGTCCATTCTTGGTCAGTTGCTTCTGTCATGAGGTAAGGAAGAAAGAAACTAAGAGGTAGGATCCAAAAACAATACTAAAGACATTACAGCCATTTAAAATCACTGCATTGGCTACCCATGTATTTCAGGACCAATTTTAAGGTTATTTAAGCAGCTTATAAATGTCTTGATGGTCCTAAGCCTTTTTAATAATCTGACCATCTGATGTCCTCCAGTCTTATCTGCTTTTTTGTTTTTAGGTGTACATTTGCTTTGTACACCTAAAAACAACTGTGACTATGTGTGAAAGAGACTACAATCAATTTTTGTTTGTTGTGTTGTTACAAACTACACCATGTATATATAAATGTCTCAAAATTTAAATACCATATAGCCCAGTTCCAATACCTGCAATACCAGTTTTTATTTTTCTATGATGATATAACTGACTAAAACAACTTCTAGTGATTTTTCTTACCAAAATTAATCATTTTTCCAGCATTATGAAAACTCAATCAGAGCAATCCCTCTTCAATGGTTATAACTGTCTTATTGGCATAAAGATCTGCACCTTTTTTATCCAAAGAGAGATATAAATGTTTAATTCATTGCTTAGTTAAATTACAAGTGACTTAATTTCTTATTGCTGCATGGGGTCTTCTCACCTAGAGACAGACTTTTGCAACACTTCAACAGCTCAATTGTTTAAACATGAATTTACAAGGATTTGGTAAATAAAGAGAGAAATCCTGAAACCTCCTTTCACACTGCAATTTTACAAGTGTGACCTTAGAGCAAGCTGACCTGATGTTCACTGAAAGCACAACATCAATATTTTCAGTATGTGTATGTGCAGGTCATTTATACCAAATCAGAACCAGAAAATAACTTGTATCTTCTTCAAGTTGACCTTTTTATGAGTCAAAACGAGTTGGACATCTAACAGTCATTTAAAGGAACATTGCATACGTTTCTGACTTTAAAACTGTGCTTCTGTCATTTATTATGTGTATTCATAGAGCTGTCATTGCCCTACAGTGTATTGGTACTGAGAAAACGTAACAGACAATGTTTTTTCCAGCCTGGGGCTTCTCATTACAGCTGTATTTCGCTTGATGGCATCACAGCCCACGCCAGCAACTAGATATCAACATACTGGCCTGCAAGATTACATTATCAGAGGAAGCGAGGAGGAACAGAAAGTGACAGCAAGACCAGACTAGAGTCAACATTAGACTGACTTTTACTGGTGGGAGAGAGCTGAGAGAAGAGGCAGGGTGCAAGAAGGATGCTGAATTATCCTTCTTGAATTAGCCCCCTAAACACAGCATATGTTTAAGGAGCTTCAAAGTGTGAAACTGCCAAAATTTAATAATATTACTTTAAAACTTCCAAATTTGAGATTTAAAGTGGATTTCCTCTTATACGATTGATTTAGATATTTAATCATCTTTATAATGAAAACCTTGGGTATTGTTATAAAGGGGTCAAGGGTTTGGAGTCTATCCTAAAATCATGACCTAGTTAATTTTTCTCCTTGCTTTTTCTAAATGTATTCATCAAATTAATTTATTTGAATTTTAATAATGACCTACTAAAGACTAATAGAGATCTAAGGTATCCCAGTCAAAAGTCTTGACACACCAAGCCGTCCATTTTGAATAGGGGGGTAATGGTTGTTGCTGGTTATATTCTGTACTTTGTTCACTATCATTAAATCTTATGACCAAAACATTAAATTAAGGGATGTCTTGTCATAAAGGGTTCTATAAAAAGCCACACTTTTTGAATCAGGGTCTGAGAGAATCAGGCAAAAATCTGCCAATGTTCGGTCGTGCCATTTTAATTTTTCATTGACCGTATAGTCTGCGAAAGTTTGCACATTAAGCCTTTTGACGGCATGTGCCCAATCATCGTGAGATTTCCGTGTCCAATCAACATGTGGTCTGTGGTGCGTTACGAGCCGATTTGTCCCAATAATCCGCTCTGAAACAGGTCGTAGCCGACAATTGGGAACATTGAACATGTTTAATATTTCAGTGCAGATTTCTGAAGAACACCAACGACTTGTGCATTGTGACTGCGTGGGTGGTGGCGTGGCACGGAATGTAGCCAATCAGAGAGCGAGCTGGCTGGGGAGCAAGGAAGTAAATAAAGTCCGTGTTCACACTGACTCCAGTCTGTTATTTTTTTCAGTTCAGGCTTTTTCTGTTAACAATAGTACCAAGACCACCATCATTCCCTCGTCCTATATATCCTCTTCCATGCTGTGTTGTGTTTTCTGATTGTTACTATGGTTCTTCTTCTATGCTTTTTGCCAGTTGTTGTTATGGTTCTTCTTCTACGTTTCGACGTTTGTCTGGCTCGGAGGACTAGATTGTAGATGAGTTGCTGGACAACATCGTCATGTGTGTGTTGTTCCATGATTACATTTTCGGAGCACACCACACACAGTACGATCAAAACTGATTTTTTTTTTTTTTTTCTTCGCGTGTGAGGTCTCGACCAGATAAAAAATCTCATAAGCTTAAAAAAATCGTTATGTGTGTAACAGGCTTTATTCAAACAAAGACACAACTAGAGGTAACCTAACATATAGCAAGGTGTTTATGACACATGCAGACAGTGTTTATCTCAGCATCGGTGATGCCACACAGTTAAACTATCTATTAACTGATTTAGTTCATTTGTATTGTACGTTTGTATGGAAATTTTCATTATATATTTTGACTGAGAATATTAAAAGTAATGTTTTGCTTTTGACTCTAAAAACACAAACATTGCTAAAGGTTGTGAAACGCAACAGCTCAGATGGTCTGATACATTGCTGTGACTCAGCCTTTATTTAAAAAAAAAATCTTCTTTGTCAAAAGCAAAAAGAATGACAAACAACACTTAAGTGACAATGCATTTGTTTGGCCTTGAGGTTAATCTTTGCTTCTTGATTTCACTTTAAATTCTTTACACCTTGTATCTCTAAAAGCAGGCATTGAGATGACAAATTATCTGTAACAGTACATCAATGCATCTGCAAGTAAAGCTATGTACTCGTGACCTTTTTCAAAGTTATTCTAGTTCATTCTTCTGTGTGAATTATTATTTATTTATTTATTTATTGTAGTTCATAATAAAATCAGTGTTTTCAGTTTACATGAAAAAAAAAAATTATCAAACTTCAGTGAAAAACCAAGTGAATTTCACAGCATTGCCCTTCACCCCACACAAATATAAAGTGGCACAATAATAGGGAGCAACTTTAGCACTCTGGCAACTATTCCTGAAGGAACACATTCACTTATCTGAGGCACAAACATAGCCGCCAGAGACCAGCCTCATTCATCATCCTGAGACGGCATGTGATTACCCTATCGGCTAACTATTCAACAGCTGCAATTTTATTGTCTTACTGGATGAGAGGACGTACAACCAGGAGATGCTGAAGGTGCCTGGTGATCCTCAGGGATTGTCTACACAGCATGAAGAAACTGATGGCTGAGAGAGCATCACAGAACTATTGTCTGTAACAAGCATTGTACTGGTGAACAATCAAGATAGGTGGTCTTTTCTCTCTCTCTAACACACACACACAAACCTGCAGAATCTGCTGGCTGATAGAGCAGACGCTAATGTCGTAGTGGATACACCGGAGCACCGGAAAAACACTCCTAATAAGAGTGTTTGAAGATGGATTGATGATGCTCCCTGAATCCCCTGCCAGTATAGCACAGTTTTCCAAGAGCAAATCTTACAGATATGATTCAGAATTCAGTAGAGTTATGTCTCCTATTCAGCAGCATCATATCTGAAAAACCATTAGTAGCAAATACAGGAGAAAATAAAGTGTTGCTCTAGGGAAATCACTTAGAAGATTTTCTTGCAATCCAGATTTTCCCCAGCAGAACAAATATATTGGGAAAACAATGCAATAGAATTAAATGAACCATTTATTCTCATAATTATTTTGTCTTAGCAGTGGGTTAGCCATCAATGTTTACAAATACCAAAGTATAATTATAAAATGCAAAAACATAAGGCAGAATAAATAATCTACATATAATCATGAATGAGTCTGTAAGTTTTATTTTCTTTAATATTAAATTCAGAAACAATGTGTATATATAGATTATTATTTTCTGTCCAAATAATGTTTAAGAATAAGTATACTCTGTATACTAAAATTATTTGTCATTGTAGCTATAGCAAAAAGTAAATGTATAAGGAAATTTATCTTCTTCTAACTTTAAATCCTCTCTTTGTTTAGGTTTTACCACAGTCGTTACTTAACTACCACTGCATAAAGTTATGTACACATATACTTTCTCTCTCACACACACACACACACTAAAGATTAGGATGGTAAATAGCAGCCAGGTGTTGCTAATCAAATGCAGTCAATTAAATGATCATCGATGAGCTGCAAGGAATCTTGTATATAAGGAGGATGGAGGAGTAGTTGGTGCAGTTAAATGATACACTTTCAGTCATGGGCTTTTGTAAGGTATGCGACGGGGACCAACATATAGTCTGTTACTAGCAACACAACACTTTAAACACTAAAAACTAAAAGAATTATAAAATCGTAATTGCATATCGGCACAAACACCCCAAACGAACGGATAAACACTGTCGTGAAGCGCTCATGACCTGGGCTCTTTGTAGACACTGAATCTCTTGGCCAAAACTGTGTCATTGAAACTAAACACAGCAGCAACTCTATAACAGAATGGCTGAAAAAGAAAAGAATTAAAATGTTTCAATGGTCCAACGTCCACACCTCAACTTGACTGAAATGCTGCTGTGGGACTTTAAAAAGAGCTGTGCATAAACAAACTGCAGCATCAATAATATTACACAACAGTGTTGAATTAAGTGGGCCAAAATTCTTCCACAATTATCTATGAGACTGATACCATCGTACAGACAATCATTACTTCAATTTATAGCTGCTAAAGGTGCTTTCATGGGTTTTTTTTTATTGTTGTTTGTTTGTTTTTTTTATGTCCTGATAGAAATTAAGATTTGAAAAAGTGGTGCTTTCTTTTTTCACTACGTATCTAAGCTGATTTTAAGTTACCAGATTATCTACTCTGAAGTCTGACTTTCCAGCCATTGATTTTTTGTTTTTCTTTATAATATTTGAGCTTCAATGAGTTCTGTTTTTACAATGAGTTTTTTTATATGCTTTTTATCCTCTTTTTCTGCCTCAGGCCTATTGCCTCTCTTTGATCACAACTCCGAGGTACGCTGACGGCGCAAAACTGTCACAATAGGATTCATGTCACTGTATAATTAGCACTTCACTGTAGTATTTATAAAGACTTAATCCTACAGACTGTTTTTATTTGCATGAAAATATAAGCTGGGAGAAAGTGTTGAGGTTGTTCTACAAGGATAAATCTTGTGAAAAATTGTATCTGTACTTTGAATTTTCTCCACTGAAGAGTAATGAATTAGATTTAGGAAGTTTATTGCCTTGCTCTTAAGATGAGCTCCATTAGATAGTCCATAATTTACCATATTCAAAAGCATATGTTTGGTATAATGTGTACAGTGAAATGCAGTCATGACCTGTTTTTCAACAAGATGGATATTAGGTGTTTATCATTAAGTAACAGAGTGGAAGTTTTTAAGTTACTTCACGGTCAGAACTGATGGCACTGCCGCTGTATGATGGATTCCCCAGGCACAAATGCTTTGTTTTGGCTTGAACTTTTCCTGCAGAGAGGGATGGAGGTAATTCAGATACATTTGACTATTATAGCTAGCCACAACAGATGATTGATGAGATTGATGTAGTACAGAACTTGCAGGAAAATAAGGTGTAAAGATTTATTGCTGTGCACAGGCATGAAAGACAAAGCAGTGAGTTAATTAGAATGAAATGAGTTGACCTTTAATATTATCTTGAATCTACTTTAAAACTCCAGTCACTTGTATCATGTTTGCCATGTTGTTGCTGCGCAGAACAAGAGGACAGTCTGTCTTCATGAGGATAAAAATTATAGTTAATAACAGAAGCAAGATGGTAAGATCTCGTTCTCACAGATAAGATCTGCAAAATCTGAAGATGGCAATTTGTCACCCACTGCTGCAGTGTTTCTTCACACCCTTTATCATTCCAAATTTCCTTTGTATGTATAGTATACTTTTCCTTTCAGTGTTGTTTTTTTTTATGATAAAAAAGACGGGTATGATGAGTTTTTGGAAAGTTAATTTAAAAGTACAATGAATGATTCAGATAGTTTTGCATAATTTACTAAATTTCTACAGGATATTTCTACTAATAAAGCTGATGTAAATGCTGTGTACATACTGTAAGCTCCATGACACTGACAAGAATATTGAAGAAAGTTTTATTAGTTTAAGGCTGCAATAATTTAGCTAATGTCTGTTTGGAAATTCAGCTTATTGTTTATGTACCTTAGGTCATTCCATGCAACTGCAGAACTGTAATATCATTACAGTTCTAGTTTAGGTCGGCTAGAAATTTTATAAGCTCTTTTTGAGCAGTTTTATTCTGCTCTGAATGCATCCCACTCTTCCTGCTGCTCCGAGTGAACTAAAATAACTTGTGATGTTCCCCAAGGCTACATCTTGGGGCCACTGCTGGTCAACATCTACATGCGCCTACTTGCTCAAATTATGAAACACGACAAAATATGTTATCATAACTATGCTGATGACACACAAATCTACCTAACCATCTCAACAGGAGACTACATTTCAATCCGAACACTGATCAAATGCAAATTAAAAAACTGGATGTGCCAGAACTTCCTTCAGCTAAATGAAGACAAAACTGAAATTATAGTTTTTGGAGTCAAGGAAGAAAGATTAAAAGTCAGCACTCTGCTTAAAACAGCTAAGTTCAAAATTAACAACAAAGCCAGAAATCTAGGATTAATCATGGACTTAGACCTGAATTTTAGCAATTTTATTAGGACTGTTGTGAAGTCAGTCTATTACCACTTAAAGAACAGATTGAGGATTAAAGGACCGATGTCTCAGCAGGATTTTGAAAAACCAGATCCCTCAGGTCATTAGAGTCAGGTCTGCTTTCTTTTCCCAGAGTCAGTCAAAAAAGGGCCTTATAATGCCCCCTAGAGGATAAAACCTTTTTTTTTTTTTTTTTTTGTGATGTAAAGCCATACTTGAGCCATACTTGGTACTTCTTTAAGTCAATTTTTAAAAATCTTGCCCTTGTGCCCCTGCCCTCCAGATGCAAATAGGCAGGTCCTCACCTTGCAGATATAGAAAACCAGGGGAACGTCTTCCACCTTAAATACCGCTCTGTAGCATAAGTGCTTTGTGAATTTCACTTTCCATCTTGCTAGCGCCTGCTGATCTGCTCTTTGTCAATCATTTCCACCTGTGTATCCCAGTCCACCCACTCTCCGCTCCCTGATCACCCCACACCTTCCACAAGGTGATCGAGGATGTTCATGTTTGCCTCATCAAAATAGCTACATGGTCTAAGCTGAGTATACAGTAATATACAGATGAGGGCATTTTGTGTAAAAATAGAAATTAAAGAATCACAGTGGGAAGAACAAAAGTGAAAGAAAATTATGTGCAGGACAAAGCTTAGGTACTCTCGTTTGAAAACACCTGGATGAATGAAATTCAACAAAATCCACAATTTTTCTCACAAGTATTTTACTTATTTTTCTTCCAATATAACATTCGCGATTGTTGCTGCAAAAGTCAACACCATCACGTTATCATGCCAACCTCATCACAGTATGAAACATAATGGATAATGCAACAAAAGACACAGTTGTTTTTTTATTTAAAGCTTGAAAATCTCTGAGCTTGTTGTTAAGCTTCAAATTGTTGTGTTTTGGACTAATTTCACAGTTTACTGCAGGATTATATCTCTATCAGATGAATTGTTAAAATGTAGCCAGTTCACATTCACATTAATTACAATCCCATGGCCTATCTTTTAACAAATGAACCTGAATTTTAGAGACTTTTATGAACTTAATAGGGATATAATGATGGAATATACAAAAGAGATGGGTCTTTGACTCCGACTCGAATCTCACTCATGTCGCATTTCCGTTTACTTACTTACTCATACTTAAAAGACTTGAAACAAGTCAGAGTTGCTATTTGAGACTTGTGAACAATCGTTTTTTGTGTGTGTATTTTTTTTCATGATCTCTCTGTTTGATCTCCTGTCTGCTGTCAGATGCATCCGCACACGCAATCAGTCAAAACTATGGCAGCACCTGTGAACACGTCTGATGTGGCAGCACTGTTGGTTATTAAAAATTTAACAACATAAGAGCAGCAAACTGCAAGGTCTGTAGTAGTCTAATCCAGGATGCTGGATCCACCACATCCACCTTCATCATCCATTTCAAAACACAACTGGAGAGGTTAGTCACTGTAATGTGAAAGCTTAATGTTAGCATCCATGTTAGCAACAAGCTTAGCGCCACAGCGTTGTAAACGTTAGCTTCATACTACATTTGTACTAAAATAATGTTAACAACATCAGATTGGCTCCACTGAATGTGTTCAGAAGACGAATGAGACATTTACTGAACACAGTTTCTATAAACTGTGACTTTCCCATGATGATGTTAAACTAGGACCCAACTCAGATTAATCCCACTGTTAAAGTGGTTTTACTGGGTTTTAAGCTCATTAAAAAAAAAAAAAAAAAAAAAAACCCTTTCACTGCCCAGGACCCAAGTCAAAAACACCCCCTCCATCCCCAACCCCCCTTACCCATCCACAAGGAGGTCATGTTGACTTAGGGAGCCAG
>JBAFTA010000008.1:9034267-9044345 GCA_036919975.1 Melanotaenia parkinsoni | reverse complement strand
GCCCAGCACCAGACGGCAGCCAGACAATCATTCTGTTTGCAACGATGCTGGACAAGACAGGTTAAAAAAAAAAAAAACAGCTGTGTCTCAAAACATTTTCACTTAAATCCTGAGGTTTTTTAATCATGGTTGGCCTGATGAAAAAAGGGAAGAAATGAGAATTACCCAGCTGTAACTTCAGAACAGCCATTTTTTCCTCTGCTTAGGGAACTCATAGGCCTCTTAAAGGTCTGTTTCCCTGCTCTTAGCAGGTCTCACCTTTAAGAGCTAAGATCCTTTGGGAATACCTTTTACCTTTACTAGCATCTACTCTTCACTTTGGGGAAATTCTAAGAAAACATCATGATTCTAGGAGTCATCTTAAGATTTGGCCAGCTTTAAGTTTGGCTAAACACCAGGCAAGTCATGGCAACTACACAGCTACAGATTGCTCTCACAAAGCAACACACAGTTATGAATGCAAATACATTTCACAACTTTGACTTCTACAAAGAGAGGCTTACTCTGCCAGGATAAGATGCAACCAGTTTCCTGACTAAACAGTAATTATGGACGTCCACTATTGCGTGGACATGTGGACGTTTGCATTGTTAGCAATAAACTGCACACAGCAAAGCATAAGACTGCAAAACCATCTGTGCATCTGATTTACTTTATTTGAGGATTGTTGTTTTTTTTACTTTTATTATGAGGTGATGTGTTGAGCTCCTGCTAGTTATGTTCAATTGCTGTTACTTGGCACCTTAACACTTATTATACATGACTGATTTACCTCTTTTGTGCAAAACTAAGCACATAGAGATTTAATGGTCCTGATCTCCATGTGGTTCTTTCACCATGTTGTACTTCACAAACAGGGGTGCACAATGCTAAAACATTTTCACTTAATTTCAGAGTTGCAAAGTTGTGTCTGAGAATGCAGGATTTTTCTTTTCTTCTGGGAGAAACCAGCTCTTGAACCTTTACTTTAGAGAGAGTCAATGTAAAAGTTCGAGTCACAAGGAAATTGCATCTGCTTTTCGGTCATTATTAAGTAGTGGATTTCTTAAACTGTGTGACTGAAGAATTTTCCTGTTAAGCAGTTTGCATCGTAGTGCAAACTATTTTCTTATGTGGACAATAATTATATGAAGTAAATATGCCAACAGAGCTCATAAAATGAAGTAAAATAATCTTGTATTCAGTTCAGTAAAAGACTAAAACTAAAGACCTAAAATATGACTGGCCCCAAGGAGCCATCATATAAATAGACAATGAAATTCTACCAACTATTTAGTAAACAGATAGTTCTAGGTGCTAGCTCCCTCCTGAGCTTTACGTTACCTCTTGTGTCATCTAGTTTGTGTTTATAACTCTAGTAATGTCAATCATTCCCTTTCAAAATGTTTGTATTGAGGAAGAACTTTGGTCATTGTTTATGGACCAGGCTTGCTTACGATGGCATTCTCTTGCAGGGTGTGTGTGTGGGCGTGTTCTCGATCTTGACTGACTAATTGAGTGATTAGAGGTTTAAAGTTGAACATTAAAGATTGTACAGATATTTTGTTTTTTAATTATCCTGTTTTATAATATATACAAAGTATATAATATAAAATAATGCTTTAATATAATCATGTTCTGTTAAAGATCTTGACTTACTTTTTTCAGGAGTGTGATAGCTAACTTAGAGGGTGGTGCCTCAGGGTATATATAGAGGGTGCTGTCCAGCAGACTGGTTGGTCTGAACAGAGTGAAGTTGCAAAGTTTGGTGTCCAGAACATCACAATAAAAAACCCTGGAAAACTATTTTTCTACTACCCCAAGCCTGTAAATGGTCTTATTCTACCTTTGCTCATAGATTGTCTTGCCACATGTACCTTTACTTGGGTGAACATAAGATGCATTAGTGCAACTGAACGCAGGATATAATATACTTCACAGTGTTATTCAATACCAGTTAACTGGAGCTAACAGATGTGAGCACATTTCTCAGTTTCTGTCCTTCCTTCAGAGGCTTCATGTGCAGTACAGACTTTATTTTAAAAATTTCCTAACATATAAATGTCTAAACAGCCTTGCTTCACCTTACCTTTTTGACCTGCTTAAGCCTCACGACCATACTAAGCTCCTGACATCTGCAAAGCATCTGACTTTGGTTGCCCTGGAGACAAGGCTTGCATTCACAGGGGATCAGGCTTTTGCAGTAGTATCTCCAAAACATTGCAATAAGTTACGTTTGAAAAAGAAAAAGTTATAAAAGCGACAGCTGCATGTTGGATATATACATGTTACATGTCTAATTATTTTATAAAATACAGTTAGGTATGAATCACATCTAGTGACATTTCAAAACATGAAGGACATACAATTTTATAGATATGACAATTCAGCACAGACAGTCTAATGAGTCATTTTTTACATGTTTGTCAAATCAAAGTTAAGGCTGGTTTTTGAGCAGTTGGCACGATTTGCATCATAAGGTTTGTCAGATTATAAAAAAAATTTCATTTAATTTCTTTGTCTAACAAAAGATATAATTAAAAAAATTCTAATATTTCCAAAGCTCCGGGCTGATTCTGTAAGTCATTTAGCTACTTAACATTCGTGCTGCAAAAGCTTGAAACGGCAACAATTATCTCTACCTGTTTAATTAACCTGAAGCCTAAAGATTTTGCATCGTGAAGCTTCCAGCAATGGTTCTTCAGCATCTTTGACAGTTCACTCAGAAAACTTGAACACAACCTCCACCTATGAGCCTTATTTTATCTTAAAGATATATGTAAAGCCTTCTGTAGCCCCAGTTTAAAAATAAGCATTGTTTACTGTCAGATGTCAAGAAAAATACTGTAATTCGATGGCGTAGTTTAAGATCAATTCACACCAACTGATGTGTGCATCCTGTTGCACCTGCAGCAGACAGTTGTGGAAGATAATTCCAGATGATGTAGTAGCCACTGTGTTTACTTTCTCCTCACGTCCCACTGATAGGACTCCACACTTTGAAGCTCAGAGACAGACGGATGTTCACACAGCACTTCTTCCTCTTCACACTCCACCTGAGTGTGAGTGTAAAGGTCTGTGTGTGTGTGTGTGTGTGAGGGGGTGTTTTCTCTGCATCAGTGAGCGTTCGCCCCTCAAACAGTAGAGAAAAATGTCTCCCTCGCTGAGTTCGTTATGCCTCTGTATCTGCCACAGACGTGGCCGGAGGCGTGATGTTTTCAGGTTGTCTTTTCACACGGTGTCTGTGGAACAGTAAGGGGATTTAATTCAGTTTAACACAAAAGTTCCCTTATACTAACGATGATCTGATTATAAATTGGTTGTTAAAAGTTTAAACCAGTGTTGCTGGTTTAATAAACTGATCATGACACATTTATACACAAATGTCTACTACGATAAAATTATGACTTGTTAAAAAGTATTAAAGATCAAAACAGTTTCTAATTAGCACCAAAACTCAGGAAAAGAAGGAGTGAATGTAATTGAAGCTTGACTGGTTGGTGCAGAGATATAACCACAACTTCTCTTTCCAAAACATCTCAGACTTGTTAAATTTATTCGCTTTGATCAATGAGTTAATGGCTCATCTGAAGTTAGCTCACAACTGAATTTAGTTTAGCTTTTTATGTTTGTGGAGTAAGCCATGTTTGCTGTGTTAGCTTGTTTTGATCAGTTTTTAGTTAACTGTAATTATGGATTCATAAATAGGCTGCAAAAAATGTCCATATCCTATGCACCATCAATACTTGCATTTGAATAAGTATGATAGACATTTACTATTTATATCACAGGTATTATAAATTATAGGGGCATCCTACTAATTAAGCCCATGCTAGCCTTAGCGGATAACTTACCCTTCATTGATGTTTTTAAATATGGTCACTTCTGACTCCAGAAGTTCCTAGATGGCAAAGATTAAATACAAAGCATGAGACTTTGTTAGTGATCCACCTATCAATGGGTGAAATCAACAACAGCAACATATTTGACATACATATATTTTTGACAACATTTTTTTAAAATAAACAGACAGAAAAATCAATTTGAATGCATGACATTTCAAATTATGCATTACTATGAGTTATCCTTTCATAATATTTTTAGGCCTTTGTGGCTTCAACATTTTCTAAACTTACACAGACAAACACAGCAGAAGACTTTTATTGGTAATAATCTTTGCTGTGTGTACAATTCCTCACGCTGCTGGTTATTTCACCTTGACTCAAACTAATTAAATTTTTGTTTGACTGTGAATTTAAAATGATGAATTTAAAATGCAGATATGAAAACAGACCATATGACTCTCATCATTAGTCTGTGACCTTTAGAGATATGTTATTCCCTCACTTTCATTCAACTGTGACATTCAGGCCCACTCCTGTGGAGCCAAATGCTACTGAACAAGTACTGTATTCTAGAGTGCTTCTGGACAGATGAGGGGAGGCTGTGGCATTGACATTTTAGACTTCAGTGCCCCCCACCCACACACACCCATACACACACACACACACACAAGAGGAAACGACAAGAAATTTTCAGACCGATCGAATATGTAAGAAGAAACAGTGTAAGCCAATCCTGTTTCTTTGGGTGACAGCTGACATGGGGCATGGTGACAGTCCGTGGCACATTATTTCAGCATGAAACCTCTCCATGCTGGGATTCGCTTCTGTGGAACAGAGAAAACAGTCACAGTCATTGAAGACTGAATTGTCTGGGACTCTCTTAAGTCTGAGAGGCTAAACTGGCTCAGAATATGGCTTATTAAAAGCCTGGGATTTAAGAAATTAGGAGAGATTTTTATTAAGGTAGAAATACATTTCAATGATAATTATGTTTCTCTACTTTTTTAAAAGTTCCTGTATGTTTAAGAGGACCTGAATGCATAAAGAGCTCTCTTTTACAATAGCCTAGGTGTATCTAACCAATGAAGTGCACTTGTGTTTTTTGTTTTGAGTGTTTATAGCTTATCAACTACCTTTGTTCCACTCCAGCAGCACACGTTAATTAAACCACCATGGATGAATTTATTCTGTTATTGGATTCTTTCTGCCCGTTAGTATTCCAAATGTGTTGGAGTGCCACGGCGGGACTGTACAATATGATTGTAATCCTTAGCAAAAGACAAGGAAATTGAGCCTGAATGTGTTGCCCTCTTCCCCTGTGGATGGCGTTCCCCTCAGCAGGGACTGACAGAAGATGGATTCACTTATTATTGTGTCTGTGCATGCCAATAAGTGGAGCATGTGGAATCAATAAGTCCCTGGGAAAGGTGAGAAGACTGTTCAGCTGAATGGTCAAGCAAGGGTTCAAATGAGGCAACAGCTCCAGTAAAAAGTAGAAAACCCTGAGCCTCATTTATTCATCTGCTGCATAAATGATCAGTTACAAAGAAAATGACCATGTTAATTAACTGCAATAAGCCTCCCTTTGTGTTCTATATTTAACTTAACCTCATGTTTAATAACCTTGTTTCAACCTGCTGAACCTGCCTACTGTATAATCTGTTGAATAGCTTTCTGAAGACAATTAGGTTTTAATCATACGTCTGATCGTAAAGAATGATCATAATCTGTTGTGGCTCTGTGCCCTAAAGGGTTTTACATTACACTGAAGACATGCTTGTGTATAGAGACCACTGCAACTTCTCATTTTTTATCATTAGCTGTATTGATCAGCAGTGAACCACTGTGGGTGTACCAGGTGATCACAACCTCACAGATTTTTGTGGTGAAACATTTGTTTATTAATGCCCTCCACTATTTATTTTATTTAAATGTAATAAAACAAGAGTGATTACCAGTTTTAATCTGAGAATAACATCAGGAGGATGGAGTTCTTACAGAAGCCAAGAGTTTTTATCTCGAGATCTGAAGTTAGTTACACAGTTAATTTAAGATGATGAAGTTATTTTTATATGATAAGTTAATTTGTTCATTGTCTTGAGAATGCTGCCTATGTTTTGTTTTTTTTAGAATGATCAATAACTGTAGCTGGTTATTGCAAAGGAAGAAGATTTATTTTTATAAAATCACTTTTGAGATCAGATGGTGCCAAAATGGCCATTTTAGAGACTTAGCCTGAACTGTCTGCATTAACAACTGAATTTTGTTCAGCTTCACTTAATCAGAATTGGCCTTTGCAGAGATAATGTTCACATATTTAATAGAGATTTAATAGAGATTAATTGTAAATTTCCAATGGGATAGTCATTTTGACCCTGGAAGTGTTTGTGTTTTATTTAGTTTTTTAGGCAAGTTTGAAATGCTTTTCAAATTTGTGCAATTTTTATTTATTCTTCACAATAAACATATATACCAATATTTCCATGTTAACAAATCTTACATGTTCCTTTCCCTGTAAAAGTCAGGTGTGTTGGAGCAGGGAAGTGGTGGTTGATTGGACGGCTCACAGCACACAACAAAGAATGCAGCTGTCCACGGTGCTTAAAGACATGGAACAGCACCTGCATCCTTTGGAAAATGTAATATGTTAAATGAATAAAACACAGCACTGGAAAATTAATGGGGTTTTTTTTCTCTTATTTAAGAAACATCCGCAACGTTATGGAAACATGATTAAATATAACCTGAAAGTGAACTATTTTTAGAGCTCCCCCTTGGTATCTCAGGTAAGTGTTTTCAGCATCTGCTGTTCAGCGGAGCTGAGTTCCTCTTAGCTTTCTCATAATTTGAAACATTGAAAAAAATGTACTACACATGAAAGAAATCTCCTACTGAACTAAAATTCATTTTGTTCTTTTCCTGACGGTGGTGACCAAGGCAGACCCCAGTGTAGAACATCTGTATTTCACTGCTGTATCTTATGTATAAGTGTATGTTGTCCCAGGTTTCTTTCACTTTTTCTTATTACATAGTTCTATAACAGTAGGTTCAACCCACAGCATTTTGCTCTCAACATCTTTTTCACCTTAATTTAACAACTGCATCTTTATGATAGGTGCTGTGATCCAAAAGCTGCATGAAAATTCTCAAAAAGCATCCCCTTAATCCTCATACCCACTGAATAAAATCTGTAAAATGATTCTGAACGTCTGTGAAGCCCTTAAGTGAACTCCTAAATGACCTGACAAACAAGATGCCTCTGGTTGTAGATTTACATGAGTGCAGATAGTGCAACAGGCATAGACTGGAACAAAATAGGCCCTTCTGTCAATGAAAAGAGAACGCTTACCCCACTCAAAACCATCCACTTGTGTCAGCACTTTGTGGGTGTGTTTCTTTTTGGTAAATAGAACATGGCTGCTGGAGCCTTTCAGCAGAGGAGAAACGGCAGCATTCACTGGGTAAGTGGATAGCCTCTATTTACATTGTCACGGGTAGACATGCCCTACACGTATCTCTCTTATCCAGACTGTTCAGGGACTAACATATATCAGTTTACATGTGACCTGCTTGATACACCGCCTTACAGACACAATCCCATTTCAAGCTTGGTGCTTTATCACCTTGATGACCTGTAATTTATCGCACTTCGATGCAAGCTTCTACAGCATGAACAAACCCCTTTACAAATTCTTTGTATGGGTGTCTGCACCTCCTCTCCAACAAGCTTAGTCTAGCTCTACAGATGCAGCATTGCTCCTATTTCCTGTTTTCTGTGTCAAAAAGATTGAAACTATCAATAAAGGTTTTCTAGCGAGTCCCTTTTGGCTTTCTCATGGATCTATTAAGAATAATGGGCATGCCAATAGGGTGAAAGCTAAGACTGGAGAAACAACCAGCCTATGGGGGAAGATTCATCAAGATTTACTGCTTGGACGATCAACGCCCTCCACCACCACTACTGCTACCCCTGCAGTATCACCAACCTTTCATCTACACTCACAAACACACTCCCTCCACCCACTACCACTCTTGACTCAAGGGTTGATTGTCTGGTGAAGAAATCAGCCATTAGCAAGTAGCTTCTGAACCACAAATTAATGGACCCTTGCTTATTGTGTTCAGCCACCAGGAACGCTCAAGGGCAAAGCTCTCAAAGAGACATAAACAAAACCAAACAAAGAAATGAGGCTTTGTTATCTGATTTAGATGTTTTTCATTCAGACTTACTATTTGCAATTCTCTCAGCTGGTTACTTGAAAGGTTGTCAAAGGAGCAGTGCACAAAAACACATGAAATTTTAACTTGCATGCTCTATGCAACTTCACATTACAGACCCATGACAGAAATAGGACTATAAATAAACTATGAGGTTGGGTTGTACATGTTTGGCTAATCAGATTTTTTATCTCTGGCTCATGTTGTGATCATGTTGGTGCACACCATCCTGCAGCAGCTTGACTGCAGTCTTTTTATATCTGTCTGTGTCACAAAAATCACAGTGCCAGTGACATGTTTCATTTCTAATAAAGGCTCATGAATATTATTTGCTTAAAGCAGTCTCTTGTAGATGAGCATGGACAGAATACATTTTCTCAGATAGGTGAAACTTGCTTAACTATAAACAATCAAATAGTACTTGGACTTGTTTACAAGACTTGTAAACTTGCTTTAGTTAAGAGTTAAATTGTTATTGAATGAATGTAACCCAAATAAAATAAAATAAAATATAAAAAAAAAGCTGTTGTACTGTCTGCATACAGACCAAGCCCACTGTCCATCTTCTGCATTCATGTCATGCATATTTCAGTATGTATACAATATTTCAGACAGGTTGTGGATGTGTAGCCAAATGCAGAGATATGGAGCAGTACCATCAGAAATTGTCGGTGTGTTTGCAGTATAGCTCATGTGCCACCAGTGACAGGAACATAAAGGAAAAAGTAGTCACAATATATGTAACGCTGAACTCTGCGCATGAATTGTTCAACAAGCATGGCAACATAAAGGACGCATGGGAGTGTATGGGCGGCGGCATTTGACAGCGTTTGGCAGACCCATTAACATTCATAAATGGAGAATAAATTAGCCTTAAGAGTACTTTGTGGTTTGTAAAAGTAAATACTATTAAATTACTTTTGCTCATATTAATTGTCTGTCCCAGCTGCCACCAATGGGATGTTCAGATGACACCAATTTGGTCATTTTTATTGTAAGACTTGCAAAAATGTTAAAGGTTTTTTTTTTCATATTTTGAACAGAAGAAAATTGAAGACAGGGTTTATATTGCTTTCACATACATAAAAAACCTGTTAGCAAAGGGGCAAACAGCCAAATTGTGTTATTCAAATAGCACATTGAAAATCAGCATAGGTTGACTTTAGATCGAAGAGGAGGAACACAGAGATAAAACTAACAGTGATATGAGAAATGTGTTTGTCAGAAACTGAAAGAAAGGGGGAGCATGTGCATAAAGAATATGAGTGAGCCTACGATGGAACCCTGAGGGATTCCATATTTAGGAATATGGAATAAGGTTGTGAAAGGTTTGAAAATATTTACATAAATTCATTTAATCTCTCACAGCGCCAATGCTGCCAATATGAAAACTCTTTATTTACAATGTTGGAATCTGTCACAGGGTATTAATGTTCACTAACAACTCATATTCAGAAGATCTGGCTTCTTACTGACCAGAAAACTGCCATGTATTTATATTTTCCATGCCTGATCTGGATCATAAACCAATGTTATACATTTAATTACATATCAAAATATCAGCATTTGATTTCTGCTTTTCCTGAAACTGCTTCTGATGTTTATGAGCTCTCAAAAGTGCAAGAATGTTTCTCTGTTCCAATCTGTTAAAAGGCAGTGTATCCTCCTCCAGCAGTACTGCATTTGTAATCCCCTCTTTATCTGACAAGACGCTGCAAAGATTTACTGTTATGGGTAGGTTATTCTTATCTGTATTTTCCCCTATTAAAAGAAATTACATAGTGCTACTAAATCCCAGCTGTGACAAACAGCAAGCAACTCCATTCTCATGAGAATATGTTTGCAATATTTTGTCGTAGCTGAAGTTCAGGCTGTCTTAGATTGTGTCTCTGTCTCTAAAACCCCAGAATAAGATGGAAACATGAAAGGCATAATAAAAACGTCTACAACACACTGGCAAAACTAATAATAATAATAATAATAATAATAATAATAATAATAATAATAATAATAATAATAATAATAATAATAATAAT
>JBAFTA010000008.1:9020276-9034167 GCA_036919975.1 Melanotaenia parkinsoni | reverse complement strand
AATAATAATAATAATAATAATAATAATAATAATAATAATAATAATAATAATAATAATAATAATAATAATAATAGCAAGAATGGATTAAAATAAAATAAAAAATAAAGCAGCAGTCTGAAATCACCTTTACAGTCTGGACTTTCTGTCAAATCCACATTACACTACCCCTTTTCCATGCTGGGAAAATGGCCTGTCACAACACATCCAATCCCGCATTGATCCCTTGATGCCCTTATTTTCCTCCATTTCTTCCTCGGCCTCATCCATCTCTCCTCCTGCCTCACTCTGCAGAATTGTCATCTATTGATTCATTCATCTATTCATCTCCACAACAAGACTCTATGCTTTGTGAGAGCTGAGTATTCACCGTGGCTGAATATCCATTTTGGTTTAGCATTTTAAATGGTTTCCAAAGATTTTCCAAGGTCGTTCCAGAAATTATAAATTGTGTTTGATGTTTTGCAAAAATGAGATTTAAAGATAATTGCGTATGCACAGTACTGTGCAAAAACTCTTTATACACTCCAGCTTTCTTTAAAAATTTCCAGGAAGACATTAAACAAATGCAACAAATTACTGAAACATGTTCAAACATAGATAAAAAAAACAATATCAGGCAAAACAGTTCACTGTATTCTAAGTTGATAAATTGTATGAGCAGCTTTATTCTTCAACACAAACCCTTGTAAACAAGTTTTTGTGTCATTTCTTTGAGTAGTCATCAGGAATAGTTTTCCAGGCTTTTTGGAGGACCCTACAAAGCTCTTCTTTGGAGTTTGGTTGCCTTTTGTTCCATGTTCTGTCAGAAAGATCCCACATTTAGATAATGTTGAGGTTCAGGCTCTGGGGAGGATCTATCACTCCATCAGACCTGTTGCCACATATTTTCAGTCCAGTTCTTGGGTCATCTGGCGAACTTCTGCCTATTCTCCCTGTTTCCCTTTCTAAGAATGGCTTCTTGACAGGCACCTTTCATAGAGACCATTTCTGATAAGGTTTTGGTTAGTTGATAGTTCAACTCAAGGTCTGAATCCTTTTCCTAGGTCCTGTCTCAGGTCTTCCTTGAATTTATTTCTATTTCTTAAGAAGATCACTTCAGATCCTGTTCATCTGCTGTAGATTTAGGCCATCATCTTCTATTATTGATGTCCACGTGTCCAGATTTCTTATATTTTTTATAAAGATTAAGACATGTTTTTAGCTTCTGGCTCTTTGGGAATCATGTTGTTGGTGGAAAAAGAAACACTGTTGTATGTCTGTCAAACTATGTTATCCCTGGCATTTGATCATAGGTTCAGCAATAGAAATCAGAACCAATTATCTCTTTGCAGTAGGCTAGTGACAAACATACAAACAACATACAGTTTACACATCACAGGTTCATCTCTTGAGTGAGGTACTTAGTAAACTGAATGATTCAACGATCAGTATTAAGCTGGATTAACAATCAAACAAAAAGAAAAACACACACACGCACACAAAATGTTCAGGGACTGGACTGAAAATTAGTTTTAAAATACAAAGCAGTCAATGTCTTTGTAAGACCTTTAGGAAGTCAAGAGAACTAATACTCAGGACAAATTTAAAGATTACAACAAATAATAATTAATTGGAGATAAAACAGAGAAAAGAGGAGTTAAATGGGACATCTGACCAGCTGAACATTTGGTAATTCACTCTCATGGACATTTGTCTGTTTGGCATGAAAACAGGACATGACTAGATGTTATCCCAGCCAGAAAAATGTTTTTCATGTCCTGGCAAAATGAATAAAAGTCTATCTTTTGGGTTGTTGTTTTTTCTGGTGGTAATACGTACTAATTATGCTGGGAACTTTAATGCATATCAAACCCAGCACCTCACATAAATGTAGTCTTCTTTGTTTTTCCTACAAAGGATGAAGTGATTACATTACAGCCTTTTGTGTTGCTGTCATTCCTCCAGCGTGGTGACATCTACCTCATTGGCTCTTATTGTCTGGCAGTCATGCCAGAAGATGACAAAACATATACTGACGTCTTTCTTCTGCTTTCTTGTTAATATATTCAGAGGAAATGTGGTATTATGTTATTGTGTGAAAACACCTCTCCACCTCCCCCACCCCATCCTCAGCTCCTGCTCCTCATCATATCCCAATATATTTCTCCATCTGCAAAGGAAAATGAAACCAAGCAGGATCTGCTGTGTTTTTTGTTGCCAGATTCATTTCCAATGTGGATGGGGGCTCACAGTGGGATTATGGCACGATTGCCCAAAACAATCAAACCCTGCAGATTGAAGTGGTGCTGCACCGTACATCATCATAACCTTGAAAGACCTTCACTGGCAGAGAAAAGGGAGTCAGAAGGGCCTCAGTGTCATAACTGTGCAGATAGCGCCCCCTGTTGATCATCTTGGAAAAAAAAACAAAAAAAAAACAAGAATAACATCAAAGAAAACAGGGATGGAGGTGCACGCATTAGCGGTGGTAAAAGCAACAGCTTGATAGAAATTACATCATAGAGCCTCTAAAGACAGATGGACTATTATAATATTTATTATAAGAAAGGAGGTAGGGCACAATTTAATTCTAATAAATTTTCTCACAAAAAAAGAAAATCTGCCTTTTTATAGGACTCCTGTTTCTATCTGAAATCTTCAGATTGTTAATGTAGAATGTGATGACCACATAAAAGATTATTAGTATTTTATTGCTAATGATGACCAGAGAAATAGGCAAGTAAAAGCATTTTTCTTTTCTTTAATTTATTTATACTTTTTCTATACAATAAAGGCAAACACTGTGAATTCAAGATATGTGTTTGTTTGATTGTTTGAAGTCCATGTTTGAATTTTAGGCCTTCAGATTTGTGATGTTTTGGCATTGCAGTACCAAGAAATTAAGCATTTTAGTAATAATTTGGGCACATTCCTTTGGCAAATGTATTAATTTACTAAATAGTCCTAAATTTAACATTTTATTTTGCAGAAATTAATGTATAATAGGAAATGTAATCAATTAAACATGAGTAAACATGACATGCTCCATTCACACTGTCTGCAATGAGTGTTGCTGTTGTTTTAACCACATAACAGTGCCAAAGTTTATTATTTATTCAAAAAGGGATCTACTCAAAGTTTATGAGAACGACTGACTTTGAAAGACACCTTACTGAGCTCATGAGGATGAGTTCATTGTCACAGAGAAAGCATGCACAAAACACTTTTCCACTGCTGATTAACTATTTTCTCAGATATATGCTGATTCTTGTTCAATATGCAAAAGAGACGAGTAAGTTTATTCCCTTCATAACGGCAGATTCATATATTTAACTTTTTTCTCATTTATCTCTAACCACTTCCAAGCTACAGCATGTTGGATTCTTGATATCAAAATTTTACAGTTTATTCTGAATAAACTGTTGCCTAAAGGGTTAATTATTGTATCTTTCCATTTTGTCATCAAAAGCAGTTTGATTATTCTGGGGACATTTTAAATACATTTTCCGAACAAAGAAATATATATGTTTAAGACTGAAGTTATGAGGATAAAAGAAAAGTTTCACTATAAAGTGTAGTGGATTCAGTTTGCTCACAGCCTTAGAAAAGGAACTGCTGTTGTGGAAGGTCATGCGATAATAATAGGTAAGTATAAGTATATAAATAAGTATAGTAATAATATATTTTTTGCTGCATTTCATGTCACTGATGCTGTGCAGTCTATCTGTTCAACGCGTTAAATATTAAATATCATCCATCTGCCCACTCCGCATTAAGGTCTTACAGAGAATCTGTAAACACCAACGTTCTCTACAGGGGAGGGTAAAGCATGATGTACTCCCTGAGGAGACTGGCATCTTTCAACATCTGCAACAAAATTATGTAGATGTCCAACCAGTCAGTAGCTGCCAGTTTCCTGTTTTCTGGTGGGGAGGGGGCTGCACAAGTGAAAGGGACAAGCAGCAGCTGAACAGGATTTCAACCACATCACAGTGCTGAAACTGCCCTCATCAAAGCTTCAAATGACATCTATCTAAACACAAATGGTGGTAGAGGTCCTGTCTTAGTTCTGTTCGATCTTGGTGCTGTTTTTGGCACAGGACCAAACAATCTTATTAGACCAACTGGAAAGTTGGGTGAGATTCTTTAGTTCTGAACTGGTTTGAATTCTACTTGAAAGACAGGGACTATTTCTTATCAACTTGTAACCAAATATTTACTCCAACCAAAATTACCTGCAGAGTTTCCCAAGGCTCCATTTTGGGACCTTTTTGTTCAGTCTCTATATGCAAAACAAAATATCTCGGCATGATTATGTTGACACTCAGCTCCATATTACTGTTATACCAGGGGACTCTGGTTCCATACAAAGATTAAGTTCACACCCCAGTCAAATCTTCACTCGAATCTGCAAGAATTTTCTTTAGCTAAATTAAGCTACATTAATAATGGTCTTTGGAAACAGAGATGAACTTCAGTCAGAAATGTTAAGATTAAAAGATCAAGACAAAAATGTTAATATGTCATTTTGGACTCTAAACAAAATTTTAACAGATATTAAAGCATTATTTATTTATTCATTCATTCATTTATTTGTTTGTTTATTTATTTATTTTTAAAACAGCCTTTTACAACCAGAAAAATATATCTGAAAATAAAAGGGGACTGATGGCTCAACATGGTTTAGAAAAACATATTATTTAAAATAGTTTTTTTTTTTCTTTAACTGCTGGTGTACATGGCACTTAATGGTTCTGGACCAAAATATGTTAGATCTGTTGACGCCACATGAATCACAGAGACTTCTAAGATTACGTGAATCAAGCTTACTTTCAATCCCAAGAGTGAAAATTAAACAAGGAGAATCTGCATTTAGTTTTTATTCTCTTATTATCTGGAACAAGTTACCACAGAACCTGAAGTCCAGTCCAAACCTCTTTTCTATTTCTTTTTAATATATACCTCACATTGGCAGGCCTTGTGTATAAATATATATATAATGTGCCTTGACTTTATTGCACATTTATTGTGAACATAGTTTTTCTTTATACATTAATATCTGGTTCTTCTATATTTTCATTTCCTTTATGTTATGTCATGTCTGGTGTGACAGAGCAGCTGATGATCTGAATTTCTAGTGACATAATAAAATAATCTAATAATCTGAATATAAGAGACTTTTATTTCGAAAAAACTTTAGCTCCTCCCAAAAGTTCCGGTTTCTCTGCGTGTGTCTAACTTATGCTGCAGAAGTGTCTTTGTGCTGCTGTATTAAGATAAATAATCATGTCTCTAGAGGTGGAATCTGCCGAGTAAGTATAACATTAAATCACTGATAAAAGCACGTGTCTTTATAGAATAAATGTAGGACTAATAACTGCACAGTTGTTGATAATTTCCAAGGTGAGGCCTGTCTTATCCTTAGCTGTAGTACAGTTACGTTAGCTTCGCAGCTAGCATGCTAACGTGTATTTTAACATCTGTAGATGTTGATTCGTACGTGTCCAGTCCAAATAGGAAAAGTTTCGTGTTTAAATGCAGTAGTGTACTTCACCCATCCCTTATATGCATCAGTATTGTTTAACTGCGGTGAACGACAGTTATGGATTGGAAGCTAAAGTTAGCTAATTAATCAACGTTGGGCTTGGTAGCTAACCATTGATTCTACTCTCTATATTTAACAGCGAAAAAAGGCTTGTTTACGATCTGAGTTGGGATGATATACATGTATATAAATTTTTTAGCAATGAATTCACGCAGTATAAATTATCAGACATAAACTGAATCATAAAATGTTTGTAATTCCTGACTCACGTCCCAGCAGCAATATCCCATTTTTCTAAATATGTTTTTGAAAAATTTATGCAGCTTAACTATGATGGATATTTGTTAATCGTATTATTTAACCTTTTATAAAGCTAAAGTGTTTTTTTTTTTTTTTGTTTGTTTTTTTCTATCTTAATACATCCGGTAATGAAATTAACCCATTATACAGGCATTAATTTTAAACAAATAAACGTATCTAAGTAATTTCTTCTTTTTCTGTAGTCTCTCTTCCTTTATAGTTTTTTCTAGCTCATTTAGTCTCTACCATCAAGATGCAAACTGCAAAACACCCAAATAATTTTAATTTCTCATCATAAAACTATGACTTCTTACACAGTTTTGTAATATAGATTGCTTCACCTGTCTGCCAGGTTTTCTCTATCTCATCTGTATTATTTGTGTTTTCTCAGCGTTATTCGTCTGATTATGCAGTACTTAAAGGAAAACAATCTGCACCGGACTCTGGTCACACTGCAGGAGGAGACCACAGTGTCTCTCAACACTGTGGACAGTATAGAGAGCTTCGTGGCAGACATAAACAGTGGTCACTGGGATACTGTCCTGCAAGCCATCCAGTCTCTGAAACTGCCAGATAAAACCTTGATAGACCTTTATGAACAGGTGAGGTGTGAATAAATGTTGGTTTTAAATGTGTAACTTTGTACATTTGACAGAGTTCTCACACATAAATTTCTTTTTTTTTTAATTCCCATCCTTGCTGTGTTTGTCCTATTTTTTAAGACAGAGGCACTTGCTCTGTAAGGTGTAATTGGAAAATGTATTAGAGCTAAGTAAGTTTAGGATGAATTTTATAGGATTCTTAATGGTCTCAACTTGAAGATGACCCAGCGTTACCCTCCTGGTGTTCTTACTTATTCCAGCATGTCATACCCAAAATAATGTTTCCTCATATCAGAGTGTGTTGGTGTTGTTTTCTGACCAGGTTGTCTTGGAGCTTATTGAACTGAGAGAGCTTGGTGCAGCTCGTTCACTCCTCAGGCAGACAGATCCCATGATTATGCTGAAGCAGACCCAGCCTGAAAGATACATCCACCTGGAGAATCTGCTGGCTCGCTCCTACTTTGATCCCAGAGAGGTGAGTCCAGAATATATGTGCCGCAAGATACAGTTTTTTTTTATCATCTTTATCACTTAATTTTCTTAGGATTATACCATTTTTCTTTTTTGTATTTTGTTCATAAGTTGAATGAATGTTTTCACCCCAGCAAGAAACAAGATTTTTAGTGGATTAGGGCATGGATTTACCTTTGAGACTTATTAATGCACATCTGTCCAGGCATACCCGGATGGCAGCAGTAAGGAGAAGCGTCGGGCGGCCATCGCTCAGGCCCTGGCAGGGGAAGTCAGCGTGGTGCCCCCCTCTCGTCTCATGGCTCTGCTGGGACAGGTTTGTAACCTGAAATCCTGCAGGTTTACTTGTTTTATTTTTTTTTTTTAAGGAATACAGCCTAATTTAAACTGTAATCAGGAAATATTTGTAACAAACGGCAAAGATTTAGGCCCATTCCCATTTCTCTTTTTTTACCCCTTCCTCAACCCCTTGCTTTTCCCCACCCCTCATCCTTTAAAACAAAGTGGAAGGGGTGCAAACACTCCCTTAGGAAATGAAATACCCCTACTTGACCACCACACATCATCAGAAGTCAGAGTTGCTCTGTCAGACGAAGTGACAGGTATCTATGAGAACCGAATGGCAACAGACTGATAACAAAGATGCCGTATCGTTTTAATAGCCTGGGCTGTTGGCATATTTTTGTGCTTGTCTTCAAGACGAAAGGAAACATTATGCTGTAATGTTATGATACACACATGGAGGGCTATGTCAAGTCAAATTTATTTCTATAGCACGTTTAAAACGACCTCAGTGGACCAAATTGATGTACAGGACAATATGTCTATGCTGACGGCCGTTAGCGGCATTAGCAAATTAGCTAATGTTAACATTAATGAATGTTATCGATTAGCAGTTAGCGCTGAGTTAGCAATTTTGATAACAGATCTATGATCAACAAAATCATAAATAAATGGCCACAAGACAGAACACAAATGTTATGCCTTCCTTCTGTCGTCATCTTTGCTGATGACAACAGCATTTCCATCTGGAAAATTTTTTTATACCCTTTTGTTTTAGGTGTGGTCCGTTTGTTTGGAAGGGTGTGTGTCTCTCACCCTTACCTTTTCCACTTCATCCAAAAGAAAATCGAGAAGCCCTTTTCCTGACATGAATGTACAAAACGGAGGGGGAAGGCTAAGGGGTATAAATGGGATTCAGCTTTTGTCAGTATCTTTGATGATGATTTCCCTCCGTAGGCTTTGAAGTGGCAGCAGCATCAGGGTCTCCTGCCTCCTGGTATGACCATTGACTTGTTCAGAGGTAAAGCTGCTGTCAAAGATGTGGAGGAGGAACGCTTCCCCACCCAGCTCACCAGGCACATCAAGGTATCCACTCTGTTTCAAAATGTAGATTAAAGGATTCATCAATCCACATTGAAAAACCAACATTCATGTTTTTTGTTTTAAGTTTTGAGGAGTTTAAACCAATGCCCTGACTTTAATGTTTTTTAACTTTTCTTAATCTCTTCTTTTCACCACCAGTTTGGACAAAAATCTCACGTGGAGTGTTCCCGCTTCTCCCCTGATGGTCAGTATCTGGTCACTGGCTCAGTGGACGGCTTCATTGAAGTCTGGAATTTCACCACAGGCAAAATCAGAAAGGTAGCAAAAGCAAAACTCACCAGTTAAACTTTCAGCTTGGGTAAAACACTGTTTGCACTCATTAAAATGAACCTTTTTAACTTGAACTAAATGTTTGTGTTATGCTTCACAGGATCTGAAATATCAGGCTCAGGATAACTTCATGATGATGGATGATGCAGTGTTGTGTATGTGCTTCAGTCGAGACACAGAGATGTTGGCCACAGGAGCCCAGGATGGAAAGATCAAGGTCATTTTTCATCCTGCTTTGTTGTTACATGTTTTATTACATTGTGCAGCAGTTGCTGCTGACTTAAAAAAAAAATCCTAGAAAACTATTTTCTCCAGTTACATACTTTTGTATTTTGTTTTTGTACAAAAAACATGTTAAAGGGCTTGAAAATGTCTTATTTTCTGATTGTTTTTGAGTAAGGCTCAAACCATAATAAAACTCGACATATTCTTATCTGTAGGTTTGGAAAATCCAGAGCGGTCAGTGTCTGAGGAGATTCGAACGTGCTCACAGCAAAGGAGTAACTTGTGTCAGTTTCTGTAAGGACAGTGGTCAGCTGCTCAGCGCCTCCTTCGATCAGATTATCAGGTAAACAATATATCAATCACCTTTAACCTTTCTATTTATGCCTGCTAACAATGTTCCTGTTTTGTTTTGTGTTTTTTACAAGAATCCATGGACTGAAATCGGGTAAAACTCTGAAGGAGTTCCGTGGTCATAGTTCATTTGTTAATGAGGCCACCTTCACTCCCGATGGCCATCACATCATTAGTGCTTCCTCTGATGGTACAGTCAAGGTAAAAGAAAATAAACAACTGCTTGTTCTCTTTTTCTTTCATCTGGATATGAAACGGCATCATATATCTCTGTCACAGTATGGTGATGTATTCATTCTGCTTTAGGTGTGGAACGTGAAGACCACAGAGTGCAGCAGCACCTTCAAACCTCTCGGCACGTCGGCCGGCACAGACATCACAGTGAACAACGTTATCCTGCTGCCTAAGAATCCAGAGCACTTTGTAGTGTGTAACCGCTCCAACACAGTGGTCATCATGAACATGCAGGGACAGGTTGGTGCAAATCTTCACTCCACAAAGGTTTAAGTAAAAACAAAGGGGCTGCTGGAACTGGTTTAACTGAGCCCCTCTGCCTCTGATGCTCATGTCCTGTCTGTGTTTGGATGTGCTTGTTGTGCAGATCGTGAGGAGTTTCAGCTCTGGTAAGAGAGAAGGTGGTGACTTTGTGTGCTGCACTCTGTCGCCGCGTGGTGAGTGGATCTATTGTGTGGGTGAAGACTTTGTGCTCTACTGCTTCAGCACAGTCACCGGCAAACTGGAGAGAACGCTGACGGTACGTTCCAGCATCAAAGAGTCCAAAAATATCACACTTCCCCCGCTGAGTTTCTCCTTCAGGTTTCTAAAGTTTTAATGCTAGCGTTCAGTTTGAGATACATGGCTGTCTTGTCTGTCTTGCTACAGTTAGAGTGCAAGCACGGTGCAGATGTCTTTTTGAGTCTGTATTCTGAACCAGGGGTGTCCAAAGTCTGTCCTCGAGGGCTGCTCTCCTGCAGGTTTTGGCTGTTTACTGCTGCAGCACACCTGAATTAGAATGAGCTGGACTTAACAACAAGCAGTTGAAAAGAGTCATTTCATTTAAATCAGGTGTGATGGATCATCTAAAAGCAGCTGAACACCCCTGATCTGAACTATTAAATCTAAATATTTTATTGATTTGCCAAAAACTCCACTATAAGTTTTTGTTTTAGTTGTTGACATTGTTCACATTCTGCTTGGATCTTCTCCAGGTCCATGAGAAGGATGTGATTGGCATCGCCCACCACCCCCACCAGAACCTCATCGCCACATACAGTGAGGACGGTCTTCTTAAGCTCTGGAAACCTTAAAGCTTCGTCCCGAAAGGAGAATGGACGTTCTCGTTCAGCAGCCGCTCCCCTCACTCTGGACATTACTCCATCTACTTTTAGTTTTTTTGACATTTGACCACGCTGGTGAATCCTGCCCATCTCCAAGTGGGCCTGAAGGTTTATACGTGTCAGCACCTTCAGTTTAACACACAAGGCTTAAACATGGTCAAGTGTAATTAATAACAAAGGAGGAGGGTTGCTGGGCTGATGAGAAGTCTGTAAACTCAGATTCTTTTTTGAAATTTCCACTTTTTGTAAATAAATTTTTGTAGGCTTTTTTTTATTTTTTGTTTTTTCCAATGAGACCTGGTTAAATAGTGTGTGGTCACATGTTTGTGTGTGTGTGTTATGTCTGTAATGAAAGGTTTCTTTTCAAAAGCAAAGGCCATGATGCCTTAAATTATTCAGTTGCTAAAATATGGCTAATCAGATACAGCTGTTTGTTAACAGCAGTCAAAAGATCTGATTGTTACTGTCTGCTCTTTCCTCACTGAGAGGAAGTTTTTGGAACAAAAATAAGTCGAATGTTTGTTTTGTTTTTCCCCCTGTTGCATTTTCATTCATATGAATGTGGCAAATATAAAAAAAATCTTTGAATTTCTCAAATTGAATGACCTGTAACCTGTTGGTTGTGCAAATATCCAGTGTAACATCTCTTTTCTTTACCATTAAAACTATTTAACCAGACTTAATTAAATGTGCTCGTAGTTGTTGTGGAATAGACACAAAATTTGAGGTAAGTGCAGTCAATACTGAATCCCAGATACAATCCCAGAGGCTGTTGCATAAGCACATTAAACATCTTTAAGTTTCCACCCATCGCCTCCTTCCTGTGCAAAAAGAGGTCTGCCTATTCTGCTTCTCTGGTAAAAGAAAAATAAAGGAGGTTTTGTCTGAATTTGATCCCTAAAAAACTAGTTGGATGATCCTTAGAGCAACAGCTCTGCATAGAGAAGCGTCAAATCTGCTACCAAGATGTGGAGGATGTTTGCAGAGCCTTCCAGTTTAAAGCTTATATTCACCTCTGGCTAAAGGCAAAAAGATACATGAAATTGATGAGTGTCTTGGACCTCACATGCTCCTAAAAGTAAAACCTTATTAGAGCCAACTTTATGTGATGTATTTGAGTCATTAAAGCATCATTGGTCCTGAATTTTCTCTGCTTAATGACAGCATGTATAAAAGGATGGGAGGATTTTTTGGAATACTACAGATACAATAATTATATTTGGGGAGATTAAGTGTTTCTATATGCTTTGGTTTCCGTTATTAATAAACCCAGTTTTTCTCAGTTTTACCAAATAATTAAAACAAATTAAATTCTTGTCATTTCAAACCATATCCACAAAATCCAAATTTATTCAGCTCTAATTAAACAGAAAAGGAGAGAAATCCTGAAATGAACAAACCCTGATCTAATCTCTGGCTTTATTTTTTAACCTGTATGTGAAAGGAAACAGTTTTCACTGCAGGGAACTTGGCAGAGTTGCAGCCCAGCAGGTCAGGAAGGTTGAATGACTGTTCAGTGTGTGAGGGGTGTCCACTGGAGAGAGTCACAATGCCAGGATTTCTCCAAATCACTCTGCTTTTCTTTCCAATTTGCAGCCTCTTTATTTTTGTTTCTAGCAGACTTGCCGATGACATAACAATTAAACCCACTGTGGATTTAGATGACACTTTTAACATATCTGAGAGCCTTTTTTCTGTATGGAAAACCAATGCCAGAAGAGTTCCCAACACAGGATTCACAACCAGTTACACAAAGTCAACATCTAAAACCATCAGAGCTTCTGAACTCCTGACTGAAAGGGAAGATCAGAAAGCAAAGAGAAAATTGTCCAAAACAGAAGATGAAAAAGAGAAAGATCCTCTGAAATTAGGTGAGTAAATATCAAATTGGTATTCTTCATTTTTGGTTTTATACTTTTGATCATTTACAGACAGAAGTAATGAGTCCTACTAATCAGCTATACCGTGCATACTTAATGATTAATATGAAATGTTCATGTTAAATTAGTTGAACTTCATGAAAAAACTTTATTCCACAGCTGTTCTAATATAAGCTATTAAAATGTTCTTACAGTGTAGGGAGTGTCAAATGTGCCATCACTGTACCCATGAATAAAAACAACTTTGTAACATGAGTTAACAAACCTCTTCTCAGAACCAAGCAACCAAAAATTGTTTGTGTCTGGATGCTACAAACTAACCCTTGATGGAGTTATGGGAACAGATCTTTTGTCATGCACATGTGTAAAACACAATAACTGGTCTTTGCATTTAGTGTCCGAGGGTTGAGACGAAAACGCTGTTGGCTCAGATCAGGAGAAATAAAATAAACAAGTCACACTTTTTGTAGCTTTTACTTGTAATGGTGGTCATGCATAATCGAGGACACACAGCAGTTAATGGAAAAATGAGCTTCTAAAATGTTCACACATAGCATTTCTATAACATCTTTTTTTTATCTCTTAGCCTCTCCATGCTTGGGTAACAGTTATCTGCGAAATTACAAACACTGGCTGCGTATTTCAATAACATTGCAGCTTTTGTAAGATATAGATGTCGGTGCATTGTGAGCTCTCCACAAGAGGAAAGCACAATGCTCTCCTAAAAATCCTGACCAGAAAAAGAAAGTCATTGTTTAAACAACTCCACAATGGTTCTCTGGCCTTTTAAAATGTTTTCCCACATTTAACACATAAAACATGTTTAAATGCAATCTGAATTAGCTTTACTAGGGCTTTAAATGATTTTTCCTGGTGTATTTGTACATAGTCATTTATATGTTGTTATGGGATGTTTCTGTGAAAAATGTTTTTGCCTTTTTACAGCAAGGAAGTCGAGAAGAAGCATTAAGACAGCAAAAAAGCCTAAAACTGTCACGAAGAAACCCAAAGTGATCACCAAGGAGCCAGTTGTTGCTAAGAAAGCAAAATCCCAGGTCAAAAAATCCAACCAGTCCACAGAAAAAGTCTCAGGTATGTATCTGGATTAGTCTTAAAGTATACTGTATGCCACTCAGGCAAGGGCCAGGTCTTAGTGCCTACTAATAGGTTTTGTTGCTTTAGCCATGTGGGGTTATTTTCAGGATTATTCAGCTTGCTTTTTTCCATAAATACATTATACATGAACTTAAAACGGTTTAATGAAAAATTTTAACTAAGTTGGACACTGAATTATTAGAAAACACACTTATAAAGCAACAAAAGTTAGTTATTTCCTAAATGAACACAAAAAGGGTAAAATTCATGACTAAATACTGTGTCTATCACAGGTGATGTAAGACATACTATTTCCTAATTCTTATGTTGTTAATCAACTTCACCCGATGTTAATGAAAACTAGAAAATTTCAAAGAAATTTTGATGGGGGCCAATGCGGCAACCCGTCGGCCCACACACGTGCAGCCAGCAGCTGTGGTTTATGAACCT
>JBAFTA010000008.1:9007004-9018372 GCA_036919975.1 Melanotaenia parkinsoni | reverse complement strand
ATTGTGCAAAACTTAATAGGCTGTTGGATCTATTTCAGGGAGTCAGGTGTGTCGAAGTAGGAAACATTGGAAAATCTGCAGGACAGCGGCCCTCGAGGACCGACTTTGGGCACCCCTGCCTTTAGACCACTGATACTCATTCCGGTCCTACAAGGGCCACAATCCAGCAGGTTTTCCATGTATTCCTGCACCAACACACCTGAGTCGTAGGACTGGAATGAGTATCAGTGCTTTAGACATACTGGAGTAGACAGAATCCATAGAACCACGGATCTAGGAAAGGTGAGAGGTAAAGTTCATGCAGGAATGAACTAATTCTGACAGGGAATGATGGTGGAGCTAGAGTTTATAAAGCCGGGTACCGGAATTGGAAACAGGTGTGGGTGATGACTGCGGGTCTGCAGGTAAGGAGTGACTAGATTGGACACAGGTGTAGGTAATTCAGGCAGCCAATTGACTGTGGGAATGCAGGGAAGGAGAATGACTGCGGCAGAGTCTGATGCAGATGTGACATGGACAGTCTGCTGCCAACATGTACCAGTCAGTAAAAGAAAATGTCAAAAGTAAGTTTCTGTCATTTATTCTGAGATCCAGCCGACTGGGACAGACTGGAGCATCTAAAAGTGATGCAACACTTATGAAGCACAGAAGAGGTGGATTTCCTGTATTTACTTATTTATTCTTAAACAATCCGTTTTTAATTGTTGTCCCAATTTCCATCAAGACAGTCTCCACTTCCCGAAACTCTCTTGCCACCTTGTTAAAAGCGTTGATCGTGTTCTTCTGCACGTGCAGGACTTCCTCGGAGGAGGACACGTCTGCTGTGGTGCTGCGTCTCTAGTTTCTAGCCTCACTCTCTTCAGCAGCACCGCCGACCCACCTGGAACACCCAGGAACTATAAAGAAATATTATTTAACACTAAATAAACTTCTACCAATCTCAGATGTATCTGTACTTTATACATTAAACAAAAAACTACATTACCGGCATCATTATTGTTATTTAGCAGACGCTTTTGGGCTGTAGCGTCTTGCCTAAGGTCCCAATTAGAAGCTGTTACTATTCTACCTTTCTGACACAAGTAATGCCCACGATGTGTCCTTTACACATTTTTACGTTTGTCAACGTGGTTCATCAGGATCTGTCTCACATTCCAAAAAATTCAGCTTCTTCCCTCTTTTTCCCTCCCAAGCCATCACGCAAATGATGTGATGAATATGTATTATAGGCGTTCACCTGACCATTTATAGCCACCATGTGGGTGTGGGAAGGCAATACCTCACGTGCGCCCGCTTTAGAGTTGATTCTGATTTATAAACGGAAACAGGCATGGGATGTGCGTGTGTACACTTTTTTAAATCTGAAAGTTGAAGTGTGCTGCGTTGCCTTTTTGCGCCGAGGACGCCACCTGTAGTTTGCTTTCCTTCGCACAGTTTTATGCATGAGGCCCCAGATCATAATCTTCCTATTGGTATGTTTATATCAAGCATTTTAATTCTGATCAGGCTTTTAATCCCAATACTTGTGTCCATGTAAGCATGGCTATTGAGGGACTTTCAGCTCTACCTTTTATAAATAAAATTAAAGAGACACTGAGTTATACATTTACTTTATATTGTTTATGTGTGTTGATTCTCGAAAAAGTTGAAAACAAGTAATCGTTGCAGTTTTTGCTTTGCCAGTTTCCAACTTTCTAAGTTGTGTATTCATACTTTACTTTATGTCACAAATTCTTGTATTCAAGGATATGCATGCATATTTGTGTGTGTCTGTGCGAGTACTGAAATGTACATAGAAAGTGTGTGTCAGGGATATGTGTCAGAACCCAATTAAAGAGGCAGAGTTCAAGTTTCAGGATATTTGTTTATTAGTATGCAGGATATCAGTGAACCTGGGTCTGGGGTGAGACTGGTGGTCTCATTTGTGGAATCTGTGGCAAAAAGCGACTTCATCAGTCAGGACAAAAGTATTCAGAAAAGTGCCAAAGTCAAACTGAGTTTGACTTTGGCAGAGTCCACATTCTTGCAGTGAGATGAAGCTTGAAAACCTGAAAAAGTAGTGGTGTTGATGAACCAGACAGGTGGAGCGAGACACCAGCATACCAGGACTGCATCTGGAGTATGACAGTATAAATATATGTATAATTTAAATGAAAGGTCAAAGATTATCTTTTTAGGGCTTTGCTAGGAATAAATGCCCAGTAAGCAAGATGTCAAGCCACATCAGCTGTAATACTCATTAAAACCCATTCAGGCCTGTCAGGACATGCTGGGATGAGATTAACAGTGGAATGCCAGAATCAGCAGCATGTCAGAAGTGTCAGAATAGTACCTCCTCCACAAGTCTTCTACTTTCTCCACTTTACTGTTTGGTTGCAGTTTCTCATGTAAGTTTATAAATTCTAAAACACAATCTTGATTGGTTTCCTCTCCTTTGGGAATTTGCCATGTTTATCTATCAAATCAGTTGATTTTAATGCCCTTATTTCTGGAAAGAGTTGGTTTACCAAATGTCTCTGTCCCATCTTGAGCAGTTTCAGGAGAAATTTGGTTTTTGACGGAAGTTGAGAGGTCAGCAGCAGCAGAGACGCATTCTGAGTTACAAGCAGCTGAAAAGAGATCCTACTGGACTAGAAGGCAAAATGGTGAAAGGGTTTTATTTCGTTTATGCGGCCTCGACACTTCAGCCCAGCACTCTTTAGCAGCCAAGAGAGCTTCCTGACAGGAAGAGGCCAACTTCCTGCAGACAACGAGAGTCTGTCTGAGGCAGCAGAGGACGCTGGATGGTCAAAGAAAACCTTACCGGCTACATTTAAGTTTTGCTTTCTCTATTTCATCCTTTCTAGACTCAGTTTGGAAATCTGTGTAGATAGAAGCATTGTGCTTAATCAAAACCTGCAGTAATCCAATGCAATCAATATTTCAAAACAAGTAAAAAAGATTATGCAGTCCCTCATTTGATGTTATCTCCCATAGCGACAGATAGGAAATATTGATAGGTTAAGATTCACGTTTTATTAATGATCAAAGATTCATAAATAATTAATGAGTCCTGTACTGAAAGTGTTTTTTTATGTCTTAATGAGAACAAAATTAAAGGTCCCTCTGTGGTCTTAATGTAATTCATCCACATTTTAATAATGAGTAATGAAATACTTAGATAAGAAAGGGAACTTCTCATCTTCTTTTATCTTGCATGAAATTCAGAGCTGATACGAAATTACTATATAATACTGGGATTTTCACACACAACCATCTTTAGGGCTTACAAAGAAAGAAATGAAAAAGAGAAGATTAAAAAAATGTCTCGTTGATGTCAGAGGTCAGAAGAAAATGGGCAAACTTGTTGAAGATCACAGAAGGGCAACAGTAAATCAAATAGCTTCTGATTTCAACCAATGTATGCAGAATACCATCTCTGGTAGGACGGTAGCGTCAGAATTTGGTGGAAACGTAAAGCATGGGTCCATCCTGCCTTGTTCAGGCTTGGGGTGGTGGTGTAATTGTACTGGGGATATTTTCATGGCACACTTTAGGCTCCTTTATATCAGTTGGGGCAGCAATGACGCAAGCAATAGAACGACGAGTAATCCAAACCCTGCTTTACCCCAGTCGTTCTCCAGTTCCACCATCACTAGTGTATAAATGTGAATGAAGATTTGGTGTCAGTCGGTGAGGTTGTTGGATCGGATTGGCAGCCATGTTTCCATCAGGGCAGCTGTGGCTTCCACCTGTGTCTAACTGCAGAGTGAATGAATTATGGACTCAATATAAACACTTTGGGTGCCTTAAACAGTGCTATTTAAATACAGTCCATTATTATTAATTAAGCATCATTTAACCTCCACAGCCTACCTGAGTATTGTTGCTGACCATGTCCACCCCTTTAAGACCACAGTGTAGCATCTTCTCATGGCTACTTCCAGCAGGATAAGGCACCATGTCACAAAGCTCAAATCATCTCCAACTGCTTTCTTAGTTCACTGTACTCCCAACAGCATCCACAATCACCAGCTTTTAGTTCAGTGGAGCAGCTTTGGGATGTGGTGGAAGGGGAGATTCTCATCATGGATCTGCAGCTGATTCAACACCTTGTTGAATCTTTGTCACAAAGACCAGTTTGTCCTTTTGTTTTTTTACTGGATTTAGGATCAAACAGTTAAATGGCTCTCACACAAAACTGATTCAAAATTAGAATCCAATTAAAAATACATTCAACTAAATCTAGCCTTTCCAAACATTTCCTTTCAGCCCTTATTACTTATATAACAGTACTGTCAACTATATTTTAAACACAGTCAATTATAAATCAACTAATAATTGCTTATTGGCTGATGAGTTAACAGCCTGGGGGAAAATAAATCAGACTTCTGTTTGTTTATTTGTTCATTTAATAGGAATTCCCATTAGCTTACACAAAGTGGAATGTAAATTGTTCATGTTCAGAAGTAAATTATGCTCACATAATAGTAACCTGTTGACTGTTAGAATGTCCTCCACTGGGGCTGGAATCACTGAGGGTGAAAGACAATCAGCTGAGGGCTTCATCCTACAAGCGCAGAGGCCTGGGGCCCCACCGTGGCCGACTAAATATCCAGGTAACTTTACAGACCAACACCAAACTAAAGAAAACCAACATGATCTATCAGAGCCACGCTGTGTATTTCGTTTGTGTGGGTTGTGTGTTGCAGTCTGGAACACATGATGGAGACATCTACGATGGGGCCTGGTGCGCTCGGTACAAAGACAAGAATCAGTGGCTGGAAGTCGACGCTCGACGACTGACCCGCTTCACTGGTGTCATCCTACAGGGGCGTAGTTCCATCTGGAGGTCAGCGCTGACGCATGAAATGATGCATGCAGAGTGAGAATTAAAAGTGGGAGACAAAGTTGTCCAGAGAAAAATGGAATAATGCAAAGACGTAAATTATATTTACTGTAAAAACATATGTGTCTGCTCTCTCACAGCTGGGACATGGTGCACACCTACAAGGTTCAGTTCAGTAACGACACACTGGTCTGGACGCCGTGTATGAACGGTAGCAAAGAAGCTGTGAGTGAACATCTCAGTTCCTTATTAGTACGGAATCACGTTTGTGCCAATATAATCAAACGAAACCTCTGAATAATTATTAAAATGATTATGACTGTTCTGAATCTGTGAAAGGAAGTATGTAAATAAATCAGTTAAGTTTACTTAGCTGCTAATCCTCTTTTTAGGTTCATCATCGCTTCCTTTCTCTGTGAAATGTTGGAAACATCAGTACCATACTAGCTTGGGTCTTTATTAACACCTAAAATGCACCTACATGTAGGCACCCTGATGTAGGCAGTGTGCAACAACACAAAGGTGCATTTTAACTTTTTCCATGCATTAGCCAATTTCAATAAAGGCTTTTAAAATTTTGGACCTCAGGAGTGCCTTGGTCACATTTTTCTTTAATTAGAAATAGTTTTAGTTATTGCTGCATGTTTTTTTTTCATTCGATTCTACTATTCTAAAACCTTTACACCGTCTTATATTTTAAATCAATGTTTTAAGATGAGTCGTGCAGCTTATACTTAATATAAATAAAAACAAATACAGGAACAGACGTTGTCACCATCAGCTGTTTTTCTAGTATGTGTGCTACAGCTACAGATATTAATATAATTCAGGGTTTCACAGTTTTTTTTTTAAAGAAAAAAGTGTTTTAATAAACATTTGTGTTAATAATTTGGTTTAAAAGTGTTGTAGTACAGCTCCTCCACATGAACAAGTACAGTATATAACAAAGTACTGTTAAAACATTGTTGTTTTCTTAGTTTTGTCATCTTTATATTAACTCCCTTATTTCATAGTACTCACCATATATGTTTGTGCTGCAGGTATTTGAAGGAAACCAAGATGCAGAGACACCTGTCCTTGCCCTTTTCAACACTTCCACAGCAGCCCGTTACATTCGGATCAACCCGCAGACTTGGTATCAGAATGGGACAGAGGGAGACGTCTGCCTCAGAGCCGAGGTGTTAGGATGTGCACTTCCAGGTTCAAGAAGCCAGTGACTGGAAACAGATTTAAAATGTATGTTTCATGCTGTTGGCAATTTAAACACTGAATTTTCCCAACCTACAGATCCCAATACCATCTACGCATGGCAGACAGAACCAACAGGGTCCAAAGACAAACTGGACTTCAGGCATCACAACTATGAGGAGATGAGAAAGGTAAGACAGGGTGTGCTATACTATACTGAAGATTTGATAGTTTTTATAAATGATTTAAAAACAGAAATAATGGTTTTGTTTTTCTTTAGGGATGTAAAATAGCAAACACTTTTTTTAGTTAAAAAAAAATTTCTTTCTTCACCAGTGTTGACAAATTTACATGTTTGTGGTTTTGTATATTTACTCAAGAATGTACCACAGCATATGTGACAGTGTGTGTGTTTGTGTGTGTGTGTGTATGTGTGTTATCAGTCTCAGTCAGGTTTCAGTCCTGCACTGACCTCCGTGTGCTGCCACACGGAGACACAATCCTTAATCTGTCCTAAAAACCACGAATGACCATGAATTCACAAACTTCTACAACAGAGCCATAAGGAGACAGACACTAGTCAGTTTTAGTGCCGTAGACTAGAGTTTTAAAATTCATGTTCAGTCACAAACCTGTCATCATGGAAATCTTTCTCAATTTGTTTGACTGATTTATTGATTTACTATTTCCAGCTTTTAGTTTCCTCCTCAGTAATCATGTAACCATATATCTTCAAAGAGTTCAGAGAAACATCCGGCTTTGGAAAATTCATCACTGATCAGTGATGTAGTAGATTTAAAAAAATTAAACAACGTGACTCAGAGAGCACATCCTCTACCAAAGCTGATGGTGTCAAAGTTTTAATGGAAATATAACATTACGCTCCAAACAGCCCAGAAGTTTGAGAAAACGTGTTTAGCTGTTTTTGTGTAATCTTGCAGACAAACAAAATGATTACATACCTTTAAGTCTCTTAGTCTTCAGTCTTCTTGATAGAGACCTGAGTTCATGAGTTTTAATGATATTTCCTATTAACCTTTCTATAAAGATATCAATGCACACTGTACAATTCTGTGATTTTCCTTTAAGGTGGAAAAGGTATTGGTATCAATATTGATTAAAAAGTACTATAAAGCAATGATATCTTACTAAAAAGGACAAATTTGTCCATCCCTGTGATGTGCTAACAGCCTCATAACCCAAAGGAGAATGTGATATTTCAAATATTGAAGGCCCCTCCCCCTCCCTCTCTGCTGTGCTTTAGCCCTGCCCTCAAAGAGGTCGTCATGTATGAACAGGTCTATTTACAAGGCACTGATTTACCCCAGTTAGATAATCTCCTGGCTCTGATTGTTTTTATTTAAAGTTTGGTGGATGTTTACAATTTAGTTTATTTTTATTATGTATTCATTATTTTTTATATTTATACATGTTGTCTTTTCTTCGATGACAGTGTTAGCAAAGATGGTCAACAGTTAATGTCATTAAAATGACGAGGCTTAGTTACTGAAACTGGAGCTGATCTTTATCAATGAAAAGTCCAAAAAGGTCCAAATTTCAGCGGTCAGTGAAATTTCTCTGACTTTTGTTTTCACAGCTTATGAAAAGGGTGAATGAAGAGTGTCCGAATATCACCCGCATATACAGCATTGGGAAGAGCTACACTGGTCTGAAGCTTTACGTCATGGAGATCTCAGACAACCCTGGAAAACACGAACTGGGTGAGTTTACATGTTTAATATTTCCTCTGTTGTTGTTCCTTCATGTTTCATGACAATCCAAATCTTTCTCAGTGGTTCTTAAAGACTTTTTTCATGACTTCATGACGATCCTTTTGCCTTTGAAAAATGCTTCTTTAATTAAACCTGCAGTTTTCCACTTTCTGCTCCAGCCTAATGAGAGGAACATGTCATGGAGGAATACACACCCTTGCATTCATATAGCAGTAAGGGGTCAAAGGGTTAGAGGGGACATTTACACTAATTGTCAGTGTATTTCCTGAACAGACAGTCCAGCACTGTGAGAAACGTAAAGCTTCACAGTGAAGGTTCCACTTTGTTTGCTTGGAGGTTTACAAATGTTTTCTTTGGCTTCATCAGCTTGGCCCACATGACAGCAATGTTGATAGTGTTTTTCCCGCCAAAAAGCATGGCAGTGAAGGCAGCACAGCTAAGTGAAGGGTAACAGTTTTAGAGAATGATTATACTTGTGTACAGTAATCAAATTCAATATCTTCAAGTGCTTAAATGCACTTAGAACACAAAGATCTTCCTAATGACACACAGTCTAGTATTATTTCATGTGCAGGCTGCAGTAATTGGTAAAGTTGAAAGAGGAAAATAGATTTTTTTTTTCCCTCCACTCTGTTAATTCCAGTTGAAAGTCACTGGAGGGAAATAACCTATTATGGTTTTTCAATATTTACCATGTTGGTGATCATAGTTTGAACACCGGATTAAAAATTCTCAGTCTTGTTCCTTTTCCAATTATGTAACATGCTGAATGTTGTTTTATCTTTGGTGACCGAAACTGTTGATTTCCTTGTTTTGGCGTGGCCACAGATGTCTCAATGTGAGGTTAAATAAATAAGGCTTTGGATCAAGAGTAGCCGTGCATGTATGACACACTTGTTGGCTTTAAACTTAAAAGTTTTCAAGTCTTTTTTAAAAGAAGTGAAACTGAATCTATGAAATTGACAAGAGAAGCTGTCAAATTAGGAATTTTGAGTGGCAGTTAAGGTTGCCATGGTGATGTGAATAAATGAATGATATCAGTCAATCAGTCAATATTCTTTATTAATCTACTGACAGACATTCAAATGTCAGTTTACATTTTTTTTATTCAAAATTAGCTTTTTCTTTATTATTTTTTGTCATTTGAAGTATGTTTTTTTTTTTCAAATAAACATCTCAGAAGTTGTGAAAATTGATCAAGTCATTTGATTGATTTTTCTTTTCTAAAAATGGCTGATTCTTTTGACAGAGTTCCACCTCTAAATTGGTCATTTTGTTTTCCATGAGAACTTTCATATCAATCTGAATTTACAGACTGTAAAGACCAGTTTAAAGTAAGAGAGGGGAATCACTAGAACACTACTGGTCAAAAGCTTGGACACACTTTCCTATTAGATTTAATCAAAAAAGTGTGTCCAAACATGACTGATACTGTAGATGTCATACAAAATCCAAATCAGCTAACTCTCAGATCTGCAGAGAGGCTGGTCTCAGTGAGCAGTGCTGCCTTGGCAGTAAACTGAAACTCCTCCTAAATGATTTTAAGGAGGATGTGTGAAATTTCTGAGCTGCCTGCCAGTGCCGTGTATGTATGGATGCGGAGCAAACAGGACACTGATCTTTGCAACAGTGCTTTGAAAATCCAGAAAGTGTGGGTGTTAGTTTGACAAGTTAAACAAATAAGAACAGACTAGCCATCACAGCTGCATCTAATTATTATGTGACTATTCTAAAGAATATTTTTAATCCTGTAAATGTAAAGCATCAGTTGGATCTTCTTGTACTCTCCTTAGTGATCCAACAAATCTTTGAAAGTCGTATTTACATATCAAAATGAGTGTTCTTAGCTAAATTCATATGTCTGCTTTTGGCGCCCCCTGCAGGAGAACCAGAGTTTCGATACGTTGCAGGGATGCATGGGAATGAGGTGCTCGGTCGGGAGCTTCTGCTCAATCTGATGCAGTACATGTGCCAAGAGTACAAACGAGGAGACCAACGGATCATCCGTCTGGTCAAAGAGACTCGCATCCACCTTCTGCCCTCCATGAACCCTGACGGATATGAGATGGCCTTTAAGAAGGTGTCAAAACCACAATTTATCCCTTCCTATGATGCAAACTAAAAAAAAACTGTTTAGTCCACAAATATTGAATAATTATACTACAATAAAAATAATTTATTCCAAACTTCTTTCATTCACAGGGCTCGGAGTTGGCAGGCTGGGCTCTGGGACGCTACAGCTATGAAGGCATCGATATGAACCACAACTTTGCTGATCTCAACTCAGTGATGTGGACCGCCATCGAGCTGGAGACAGACCGGTCCAAACTCATCAACCATTACTTCCCCATCCCTGAAATGTACACCTCTGAAGAGGCTTTTGTAAGTGATAACATATACTCATCACGCTTTCCTCTGCTTGTCCTGATTATTGTTTTAGTTGTCAGATTACAAGCAGAGAACAGTATTTTCTATGTTTATTTTTTTTCCACCATAAATTATCTAAATTTTTATTTTAGTAGTTCTGGCCTTCCATACTAAAGACCCTCTAAAACACCTTTTTTTAAAAAAAAACAAAAAACAAAAAAAACTCCAATATCAGGTTGCATCTGAGACCCGAGCTGTCATCAACTGGATGCAGAACATCCCGTTTGTTCTTGGTGCCAACCTCCATGGAGGAGAACTGGTGGTCACCTACCCGTACGACATGACCCGGGACTGGGCACCACGTGAGCACACACCCACCCCTGATGAGAGCTTCTTCCGCTGGTCGGCCACAGCGTACGCCAGCACCAATCGGGTTACTCTCCCCTCTTACTCAAAGATCAGCTTCCTCTGGAAAGTGGCTTAACACTGAACGTAAAATATTTCTGTGATCTAATCTGACCAGGTGATGTCAAACCCGGACCGGCGGCCATGCCACAACAAAGACTTCCTTAGATTTAACAACATCATTAATGGAGCTGACTGGCACACTGTTCCAGGAAGTAAGAATGTGTGATTTAAAGTAAAAATCTATACATGATTCTCATGATTATTGCTTTAAATGAAGGAAGTGGTGTTTTCAAAGTTTAGATATGAGTTCATGCACTAGATCTTTACATTAGTCATTAGAAAGATTTAAGCTTTTAATCAAAGAAATGCTTTCAAGTTCAGTTACACGACATTTTGAACAATCTGGTGCTTCAGACAAGCTTCTACACGGCCAAGCAGATGCAAGCGGGAGAAGTCACCGTTGCCGTCAGGTGGTGCGTTTGTTTTTACTTGCAGGTATGAATGATTTCAGCTACCTGCACACCAACTGTTTCGAGGTGACAGTGGAGTTGTCCTGCGATAAGTTTCCTCATGCCAGCGAGCTTCCTGTTGAGTGGGAGAACAACAGAGAGTCTCTCCTGGTTTACATGGAGCAGGTCAGGTAGCACAAATTTATCATTTATGTCTGTTTGAAATTTTAAGCAATTTCTGTCAAACGACCTATGAAAAAAGGGAGATAATACATTTGTGACTAAAACAAGTACAATATTTGTTGCACTTTTATGAGTACAGGCAGGGGCGGATCTACCGGGGTAGCATAGGGTGGCAAATGCCACCCTAAAATAAACCCTTGCCACCCCTGCTG
>JBAFTA010000008.1:8983282-8997156 GCA_036919975.1 Melanotaenia parkinsoni | reverse complement strand
TTTTTGCACATCTGCCTGGTCCACTGGAACTATCTTATTTTATTTTACTTATTCTTTTTTTATCTTGTTGATTTGTAAATGTTGTATATCTATTTATCAATCCATCTACCTAGACATCAATCTATCCGACATCTACATCAGCCTTTATTGTTTCTCTCCCACCTTTGACTGTGAGCGCGCTCAGTTGGAGGCAGCGGCAGATGTGAGAGTGAGTGGTGATGAGGAGAAAGTCATCGCAAACAGCAAAGGAGCAGATGTTAGAGGCCAGCTGAGGAAGAAGCAAACTTAAATCAAAATACATGTTTCCAAAAGCCCTGTTGGTTGAACAAAGTATTATGCTGACATCATACTTCTGTGTCTCCAGCGTACAGGTGGGATCTGTCCGTGAGCCCAAGCAGATGTTCCTAAAGACATGCAGCATTGAAAAAAAAATTGATATTCAGGCTTGTGGACAAGATAATGAAAAAAAATTCAAGCGTGTCCTTTCCACTGATGTGTTCCTACTTCTCCACTGATGCTGCAGAGGGCTGTCTGGATGCAGGAAACAGGAAAGCCGACACTACAGCCGCTGGAGTCACGCCAGTCTTCCAGTGTTGGTTCAAGACAATCTGCACAGAAATGTCACAAAGTAGATTAACTTCTGTAAACAAACACATTGTGTATGCTTCCACAGAAAGTTAATGGTGTCTGCTTTAATTTATGCCAAGCAAATGAAATCATTTCAAGCAGACTTTCTGGAAAGTTTCCTTACAGAACGATGTGTTTATGAATAAGTGACTAAATAAACACTTTGGGCTGACAGTTTTCAAATGAAACATCTCCAACACTAAAAAAAATCTAGCACATAATTCAGAAACAGAGAAGTTTTGTTTGTTTACTGACCCCAGAGCAGTTTCCTGATCTGTCCATCCTCGAGCTGCAGAGCAACAGTTCCGGTCTGGGAGCTATGAACCATGCTGACCACAACACCATCTACTTCCACCTGAGACCTGAGGCATGAAAACAGCATTGATAGACTTATTTACATATCATTTTGAAGGACTTGAGCCAGTTTATATACTTATGAGCTTAAAAAAAAAAGGCTGAAGGGTATTTTTAAGATGGCTGACCTGACAGCCAGCTTTTCCCTGGCATCTAGGACAGGGTGGAGCATCAGCAGGGTGGAGGAGGTCGGCAGCAGACCGGAACTGACGGCTACAAACAGCTCATCCTGCAGCCACAGCAGCTGCCGCAGGGCCAGAGGGTCATCCTGAGGGCCGGCCAGACTGCAGAGATATGGGACAGAGAAGTAAAATAAACCACGAGACAGAAACACCTGTTAGCTGCAGAATGAGAGAACGGATTTATTAAAGCAACTGAGCATGAGACAGAAGAGGAGACAGTGAGCAGCAGGTGTGGTAGAAGGCGACTTCACCGCAGGTTTTATGTTACCTGAAGGTTTTCTGGAGCATGAGTGGATGAGACATGATCCTGAACCCATCTGTTGTTTTGTCAGCCGGCTCACCTGAATCTGTCATGACAAAAACATATGCACGTTAAATTTAAAACCATGCAAGACAAAACTCCAAAAAGAAGAAAAAAAGACCAACACGATTAAAAAAAAGTCTGAGCTTCATCATTTAGTTTTCAAGCACCACATTGGTTTTCTTCCACTCATTAAGTCTGGGGTGTTTTTAGTGTTACTATTTATATTTTTTTTATTATTATTGAATTAGATTAGATCACGTTTTAATCTGATCTCAGTTTTTTATTACAGATTAAACTACAAGAGAGCAAATGCATCATGTTTATACACTTAACACCAACTTTATTAAGAGCACATCTTCAACTGTTTAACACAAATGTCCATTTTGCCTACTCTAGGGTTTTAAAAAGAGTAGTTTATAGTAGACTTAAATGCTATCTTAACAAGCTAAACATTTTAGTCCCAATCTGGCTTCAGAAAGAAAAACCCGACTGAGATGGCAGTACTTAATTTAGCCGAAATGGTCAATAATGCACTTGAACAAGGCAACTATGGTGTTGGCATCTTCCTCGATTTATGTAAAGCATTTGATACCATCAGGTTTAACATCCTAATTTATAAATTAAAACACTATGGTAACAGAGGCCTAGTACTAGACTGGTTTAATAGTTATTAGATAGTAGTTATAAGATAGCAATGTGTTCTAGTAAATAACCACAGATCATCATATAAACCCATCAGCCATGGGGTCCCCCAGGGCTCCATTTTAGGGCTTTTTGAATTTCTCATCTGTATTATATGAAATATCATTTGCTGATGACACAAACTTTGTTTTTGACCATAAAAATCTAAATAAAATTGAACAAATCATAAACTGATTGTAAAAATACACATTTGGCTTCGGTGCAATAAACGCTCTCTTAAAAAAAAACGAAAAAAAAAACAATCTATGTTGTTTTCCGTTCTTATAGAAAACCTGATGCAAAGCAAATTAGTCTTATAATAAATGGACAGGAAATTACAAGGGTCAGCTCTGCAAAATTCCTGGGGATCCTAATTCATTTCTACATTTTAAAAGTCATATTAATGACTTGACAAAAAGAATATCTAAATATGCAGCTTTATTTTTTAAGTTGATATATTTTCTTCCACGTCTTTGCACTTCTCATACTATAATAAAACTCTGAGCCTCATATGCACTACTGCAATATCATCTGGTCTAACACATTTTCAACCCACCTGAACACGCTGTGAATTCTTCAATAGAAAATTATATGTGCCGTGTCATGGTCCAAGTTTAATTTTTCTACAAGACTCCTTTTCATCATTTTAATCTCTTAAGGCTTGTTGAGTGTAATTATCTTCTAAATGCTTGTGTAATACACCAGGTTGTTCATAACCTTAACCATAAATTACGCAACCTCATTCTAATCTTCCTTCCTACACACACCTATGCCACCAAGAATAAAAACCAAATTACCGGGAAAAGACTTAAATCTACCAGCTTTAGCACTGTTTGCAGGGGGCGGCAGATTTAGATTGAACTTGCTGAGAAACTGAAAATGTCTACGTCCCTCTCCAAGAAAAAACTAAAAATGCAGCTTTTACCATCATAGCATCATCTTGGGCAAATTCCTAATTTTATTGGGAACTTGTCTATAGATTAAATGTTATTAACACAGATACAAGATTACTTGTATCTGTGTTGTGGTGATTTCTTATGTCTTGACCGTAAATATTATTTAATGTACTTTATTACTGGAATTAAATACTTTTTGTATTTTTTGTGGTTCTGTTGCACGATTACTTGTTTAGTTGATATAACCACAGAATAATTGATCCACACTCTGTCCATTACCTTTTATTTGTTTAAAACTGGGCCCCCTATTATAAGCTTTATGTAGCTTCCTTAGGGCGATCTATTCACATTCCAACCACTGTAAAAATGTAAACATCAAGTGTTGTGTATTTCTCTGTGTGTGAGTGTGAATAACTGAAAACTGAAATAACTAATCAGCCAATCACACAGCAGCAACTTAATGCATTTAGCTGTGTAGACATGGTCAGGATGACCTGCAGTAGCTCAATTTGGGAAAGAAAAGAGATTTAAGAGACTTTGACCACAGCATAGTTTTTGGCGCCAGATGTGCTGGTTTGAGAAGAAGCTGTCTCGAGTAGAATAACTTGTTGATGTCAGAGGTCAGAGAAGAGTGGGGAGACAGGTTGTAGATGAGAGAAACAACACGAACACAAATAGCCACTGGTTACAACAAATGATATAAATACCATCTGAACAGACTACACATCCAGTCTTCTAAGAAGATGGACTACAGCAGCTAAGACCAGGAAACTGAGGCTAGGATTCACAGAGACTCTTCAAACTGGACAATAGAAAATGAAAAACACCGGTAACACACTGCCTGGTCGAATGAATCTCAGTGCCCTGTATCAGTGGTTCGGGATGCTGGTGTAATGGTGTGGGGAGTATTTTCTTGGGACACTTTGACCCCTTTAGTACCAACGTGGCCTGGTTTAACCACCACAGCCTACCTGAGTATTGCTGCTGACCATGTCCATCCCTTTATGACCACAGTGAATCATCTTCTGATGCTACTTCGAGCAGGATAATGCACCATGCCACAAAGCTCCACCTGCTTTCTAGAACATGCCAATGAGTTCTCTGAACTCCAATAACCTCCACAGCCACCCGATCCCAATAGGAGGTCAGTCAGATTTTAATAGTCACCATGACTACTAATGGGAATGTTTCAGAGTCAATGACACAAACTAAAACAAGACAGTGATGAGAGGAACTAAACTGCAAAAAACAAAGATTGATACAGAAATAAATAAAAAGCTTGGTAAATAAGTATATATGGAATTAACTATTACAATAATAATGTATAAAATAGGCTCTGGTTTAAGTATAAAACATTAAATTAATCACTCCTTGCTTTAATTTACAATCATCTATTTAACATTATTAAATTTACTTTATATGAAAAAATTTTTGATAAAAATGTTTTTATTGATTTAATCATTTATTAATTTATATATAAATGTACTATTTTACCATCGTTTGTTTTTGTTCAGAAAAACAATATAACAGAAATACCTACATTTCTAGATATATTCAAATTCATGAAAACGTTAAATAAATAAAACTAAAATGGAGAAATAAACACGTAAAGAAAGAGTTATAATGAAGAGAAACAAATTCATGGATGGAAGAATAGCCTTTACAAAGAAATGAATAAGAAATTAGTGAATAAATAAATTGAATTTAGAATTAAATGTCAATTAAATTGGGGTATTAACACAAAATAAAATGATAATGATGAAAATTTTAGCAGAAACATTAACTGTCAGATTATATGTCGTGAATGATTATATTAATTAATTAATTATTTAATTAATATTGAATTAGTTATCTTTGACTTCAAGTGTATAAATGTTGTATTGGTTTTAGTAGGTTCAGTCCTTCCTTATAAGAAAATTAAAAACATCGTTCTAATTTAATTTTTCCCACATCAATGTAGATTACTGCCGTTAGGCTGAAAAACAACGTTCAATACTTACTTTGGCCGAAGACCGAGATCTGTCCATTAGCAGTGAATGCTGCGAGCTGATTGGTTCCCTGAGCCCGACACAGGAAAGTCACCTGGTTGACGGGAGACTTCAGCTGGAGCTCGAATGAACACATGGGAGGGGGAACCACACACTGCCGGAACGTCGTTACCAGGATTTTTTCTGAGAGGAGTTGGACAGATATTAACATCATGTAGGAGAAATTCTACAGTTCAGTGATCTCTCATCTTATTGGTCCTCACCTCCATCTATTACAGCCACGTTAGCGTTGTCACTGGTGTCCAGTCCGGGACTCCGCTCAGTTGTCCAGCCCCAGTCGTAGCTTGTACTGGTCCAGCTGCGGTTCACCACATGAAGCCGAAGGGGGCGCTCAGGGTCCCAGCAGATACACACCGGAGCTTTCTGAGGGTCTCTGCCAAAGTCCAAGCTCTGTTTCAGGTACCAGTGGTAGTTCCCCACCGTCCACAGCTGGACTGCAGAAATTAAAGAGAAATTCAGCCCAGTTTTTATTCCACTGATTCATTAACACATTTATTAATTATTAAGGAAAATTATTATAATACATTCATGCTTTGTGCACCTTTTTTTTGCTTTTCATTTAGCTTATTATGTGGCTCGTAGTTATAGTAAATGTTGTTAAACACCAGAATGATTTTTTTCTGTGCTTACTGTAACTGCTGATCTGTCCATCCTCCCCGGCAGTCATGTCCTCCAACCACACAGATAAAACTGTGGAATCATTGTTCCACAGCAGCTCCTTCACCTGCACATACACAGCATCATAATCTGATAACGCTAAGTTCTGGATCATAAGCTGCTGACCTGCTAAATGTATTTCTATGTTTTGAATGAAGAGAAAAAGACACCCAGGAATATAGTGTGAACTTACCTTGGTTTGGTCTTTACTGAATGGCAACGTGAAGTCTCCATGCAGCAGCCCGTTCTTCTCCATGAACACCACACTGTGTTTGTTGGGGTGACGCTGAGTGCTCGCTATCAGGCTTCCTGACGGTCTGAAACAGCATGTTGAACTCTCATATTCACGTCTTAGCCAGAATCAAGGCAGACTTTTTATGTACTGAGGTTTTATGTACAGCTTTACTGAAGTTAAAGTGAAACATTTTTGGCAGAGCTCTTACTTCCAGCAGAGTGCCTGCTCCAGGCCATTAATGGGTTCGCTGGTGGCCTGCAGGACACCTTCTCTGTTCCAGACCCGGACCTTTCTGGCTCCACTCCGAGCACAGATGGCACTGACAGCAAAAAGCTGACCATCTCCTCGCCATGTGACCCGCGGCCGCCGGTCGTCCCATGCTACAGCCGGCTGCACCTCCTGAGAACAAACATTTACCGCATCCAGAATATTTTCAGACATTCAGTTAAATCTTAAAAATATTAGGATTTCTTTTTTGTTTTTTTGGTTGCTTCGTTTAAAAACCAGCTCTGCTGCTTGAGAACATCCTCACTGACCTGGATCTTCCTTTGCGCTGCCTGCTTCCCCTCTGAGCCGTGAAACTGAGTCTCCTTCTTCCCCCAGCCCACTGTCACAAACTTCCCTGAAAAGTTACGTGGATGAGCACATAAATTCAGCAAAAAATAAAATATTCACATCAAATGTATTTCTGTGGCTTCTGCAACTCATGCAGGGAATAACTCATCTAAACGAAGTTCGTTTGAAGACATCATACCTTCTCCAAAATCATCCTGATGAATTCCCACCTCCGTGATTGGCTCAAAGTCTTTGGTCATCATTATGATTGTTTCCTGACCTGTGAACACAAATTATTTGTAACACTGATTAATATGTTCAGCTTTAGTATTTAAACCCTTTGTGATGGTGCTTTCTGCTGAGCTCTGGTGCATCTTACTTCTCCCAGTAGACATAAAGTTGCTTCTGCAACATAGCATGTCCAACTGTAAGTGACTGAGCTCACATATTTAGGAAGGCACATGCCTGTCCATATAAAAGGTAAAAAAACAAGTCAGAAAGTGAAGTAAACTGGCTTTACACCTGTGGGTCAGGACACAGATCTCAGGGAGAATTGTAAGAAAACTTCTGAAGCATTGAATGTGCCTCCATCATTATAAAAACAACTGCCCAGATAAACTGGGTAACTGAAGACAAAGAGGCTTTGGTCCAACAAGTCAGTATCAAAGATGGCAAGTTTATTTGAGGAGAGAACCCTACAGATGACCTTCCATCAAAGTAGCACTCTGTTAAGCCTTCATGGTAGAGTGCTCAACATGCAGATGGTAGCTTGTCACTAATTTATCAAAAGACACCCATGTATCTCCCAGATCATGGCAAAGTCCTCTGATCTGATGTAACAATTTGGCATATGGTAAAGAAATCAGGCAGCAAAAAGCTACAGTCAAATATGGTGATAACAGCATCACTGTGTGCAAAGTGGAGACCAGGAGACTGGGAGGGTGGAGGGAAAAGTAAATGCAAAGAAGTGCAGAGTGAATCTTTTTTTTTATGACCAAAAGCATGCCACCAAGAAAATTCAGAAGTGAATTTGGACACGGCCAGAATCTTGAATTATAACCAAAACGCAACAGTGGAAATATGCTGAAACAGCCCAGCACTACTGACCTCCATCCAGCTCGATTAAGCTTGAACGTTTCTGTCAAAAAGAACAAAAGAACATCCACCAGAGCAAAAACAACGCACACTTAGTTTCTAAGATGATTCTTTCACGACTTGAGGCTGTTATTACTGCAAAAGAGTTAAATACTTCTAAAAAGAAAATTCTTGTTTTTTTTTTAAAAAAGCTATATAAACTAATTTGGTGGTGGTGGCTGTTTGCTTTAGTTATTAAGATTATGTGCATGGTTACAAACAGGTGATTAACTGGATGGGTTTGCTGTGCAGCTCCCTGTTTGCAAGTGGCTAGATGATCTGTTGTCCAACCAATCCCAGTGACTCCTCAGCTGTTTGACTGAAATCCATTCAGTGCAGCTGTGGTAGATTTGAGCAGTTTGCCAACTGAGGACTTGTCTTTGCAACTGTGATTTGCTTTTGTTTTGTTTTCTTGTTTTGACAGAGTAGACTGTAATGCTTGTGAAAAGCCTTAGTTTGGCCCTGCCGTTGGTTGTGGATTAGATATCATCCCCAAAACAAAAAAGGATAATAATGTATGAGTAAATGTGCCACTTGACTGAAAGAACTAAAACACTATAATTTACCTGCTTTTGGTGTCAAGGTTCTCTTGCTATTACATAACTTAACGACTGGTGCAAGGGTTTTTTCTTTTTTCATTTAATCTTTGTCAAAATATGTTTGTCATGAAAAATGTGTTTTTCTTACCAGTAGTAAGAACAACAAGCTCTTCATCGGGACTCCAGCTCATCGAGGTAAGACCGCTGTCAACACTGCCGACACACTCCAACTAAGAAGAATATAACTTTTAATGAGTACTCTCATACACATAATGCCTTTCCTTTCCTCTGATTATTAACATGACTCAACACAAACTTGATCTTAAAACCAATGCTTCACTGAGATTAAACGGCATTTTACAATAAAGAGGGTTTAAAAAAAAAACTTTCTAATGCTTCATCATTACCAACCTGCCAGGTGTTGAGGTTAAAGAGAACAACATCACCGCCTGCTGTGGCCAAACATGCAGATTCAAGTTCAGCCAGATCCTGTAGTCCAACCACCACCCCGGTGCCATCCTCTGGGAGGTAACCGTCTGCCGTCAATGAGGCCTCGTTCACAACCTAAACAGGAAACCACAGGAAAGTTCAGTTAGTGCTGCTAGAGTACACTGCCTGCAAACACAGAGAAACAAGTACTGCACCTGGCCAGTGCGGGGGTCATACTCTGTGATGGAGTACTGAGAGGCGATCAGTAGAGAACCAGTGTCTGCACGAACAGACAAACACTGAGGGGAGCCTGGACCCTGCAGCTCTGAGCTCTGAAGGCTCCTCAGCAGCTTCAGATTTCTCATTTCACCTCAGTGGTCTTTTCCCGAAGTCCTGAGACGACCTGTGACAGCATGAATGTAACAGGTTCAGTACTGAAAAATCTGACAGAGAAAACTCATTAACATATTTATAGCAGTACCATAGAGGTGCATAGCTGCAGCAGCATCATTGCACTAAATTAACTAAACATAATAGTAATGTCAATGTCTTCTTTACTTCACTAACGTAATATTTTTTTACTTCACACAATTATAATGTCAAAACTTTGGGTGTATTTCCGATAGCAGCGAGCTTACACTTTAAAAAGGTGCACGTTTTCTAAGGTCCGAGAACTTTTCACATCCAGGTCCTCAAATATTTCAGGATTTCAGAGGATAACTGTGCCTCGATGACTAAAATAAGTCAGTCGCAAGCGAAGCATTCAAAAGTGTACCATTCTCGTTAGAAAACCGTTTTAAATAGCACGAGCATTGTTTATAAAACCCACAATAAACCATTAACGACAGGATGTCCGAAAATGGAACTGGACTTAGCTAGCTTACCCTTAAACCAAGCAACGTGATGTTTACCAGCTAAATTAAATCTGCCATGGAAGACATGACGGCTGATAAACTTCATATAATTACCAGACCACGTTAGAAACCCACCGTGAAGACTGAACTTCAAGCAATATAACTTCCTTGGTATCCAACATCAACAACACAACAATACATGTGGCGCTGTCAGCCTCTTGCCCTTCGACCTTTGACGTAATTACGTGAAGATGCGGCGGTGTCGCCCCCTAAAGACGTGGAGTAAATTTACACTGCTGCATAAAATAACTCAAACCTGTTAGAGCAGAGCTTCTTTTGCAAACTTTTGCCGTAGTTTTATGAAAATATTTCATATAACATTCAGCTGTCATCCTTTTTTTGACGAATAAAAGTATGAGGACTGAAGAATTACAGGAATTCAAAGATTAAACGAAACCTAATTTAATGCTCGTTTATCCTACGTGTATTCTGTTAGACTGCAACAGCTTACTGTACTGCATTTGGTTCACAGCAAATAAAAAAATGCAAATTGCCATAGTTGTTAGATGATGCTTTTGCATAACTCTCAACATATCTGATATCAGGCTATGTAATTTGAAAATTGCCATGAGGTCAGAGAGAGTAATTCCAGGGCAGGAGCATAATGCACACCAAAGGCCAGAGCCTGGGACAGTTCACTGTCAAAAATAAGAGACACTTTTTGTTGTATGCATCACTGCAGTCAGTCTGTCCATCTGTTCTCTGTACTTAAACCAGCAGAGCAAGAGAGAGAATAATCTTGGACAGGTCTCCACTCCATCACAGGACCAACAGTGCTGACAGCCATACCGACAGTTATTTCAGAATTCAAAAAGGCTAATGTACATGTTTTTTTGTGTCCTGGGAAAGAAAACACTCAAAGGAAATTCACACAGACAAAGGGAGAATATGCACAGATCAGACAGAAAACTAAAGTCAATAAATCCACCTTTAAGGTTAGACTGAATGCTAACAATAGTAGGGAATAATTTGTGACTTTAAAATTACGTTTATACATATTTTCAACTCAGTATCATATTTGCATAATTTCTTACACATTTTCAAGTGTTATGTATTTATCTCGTGATGGAGTGCATATGCATAAGTACTTAATATAACTGGCTCTGAGAAGTCGAAAACTGAAAAATGGGGCTTCTGTGTCAGATCTTTGCTCCCCCCCTGATTTTCATTTGATTATTCTACAGAGGCATGATCTTTACAAGATTTTATTCACTGTAAAGGTAAATAATAAGGCTTTCCAACTATGTGCAATACAACACTAGTTGGTATTATTAAAAGAATTAAATAGACAAATCAACTAAACACAAATTTCCTTAAGTTTTGTGTTACGCTTATTGAGATTAAATAAATTGGTTATACAAGTTATTAACAAACACTAAAGCCAAAAGTGAAACTACTTTATACATTATTGCATTTAAAAAAATTGATGTGTTAATTCAACAGATTATTCTGTTTGTCTTAATGCATTCATTTTGACAGCCCTATTAATAAGTATCAGCATCAACAAAACTATCCCTTTATTTACTTGGTATTGGATCAGTACCAAATCTTTTATGTTCAGAACCATGTTCTTTGATTTTTCTAGTGCCTTCAATACCATCCAACTGTCTTTACTAAGTGGGAATTTGCTGCAGGGTGGTGTTACCACATCCCTCATCTCCTAGATCACAGACAGACCTCAGTTTGTTCAGCTGGGGAATACCCTGTTTAATGTGGTGGTTGGTGAAGCAGTAGCACCTCAGGGGACGGTCCTGTCACCATTCTTCTTTACCCTATACACCTCTGATTATAAATACATCACTGACTCGTGCCACCTGCAGAAATAATCTGAGGACTCTGCGGTGGTTGGATGTATCAGAGATGGACAGGAGGAGGAAAACAAGGAGCTGGTGAAAATCTTTGTAGACAGGAGCAGCAGAAACCATCTCCTTCTGAATGTGAACAAAACAAAGGAGATGGTTATTGACTTTAGGAGGAAGAAACCTGCTCACCGGCCCATCAGGATCCTGGGTGAGGAGGTGGAGGTTGTGGACAGCTATAAATACTTAGGTGTGCATTTGGACAGCGGACTGGACTGGAGGATCAACACAGATGCTGTGTACAGCATCTGGGATGACCAGACTCAACCTCTTGAGAAGGCTCAAATCCTTTAATGTCTACAGCAAACTGCTGGAGATGTTCTTCCAGTCTGTGGTGGCCAGTGTACGCTGAGGCGTGCTGGGGGAGCTGTATCAGTTAAAGGGATGCCAGCAGGATCTATTAACTGATCCTGTTATGGCTGCCTGTCATTTCACTAATTACCCTCTCATGTTGCATGCAAATGCCTGTGTGCTATCACCCATCGGAGATTGGTTTTGCTCTACACACCTTGCTTCCTGCCTACCAAGGATTGGCTCCATGCACCACACCTCTGCCTTTCTCCCAGTTGATTGGATAATTGCCGGGCCAATCATCATCACTACAGTCACATGATGAGGAAAATAAACGCCAACTTCAGCTGTGGATTCTTTGGTAACTGTTTGCACAGACAGTCGGCCCTTGGCTTGAGAACTTTGCTTTGCTTGGTGGTTTTGTGCTTAGAAGAACTTCTAGGTTTCCCCCAGTGTTAAAATTGTTTGGGCTTTTGTGTTCTTCTTCTTCTTCTTTTGTGGTTTACTGACTGATAGTCTTGATTTCTGTTTGTGGTAAGTCTTAAAGCTGTTTTTGCTTTTCCCTTAGTTTTATTTTGTTTAGTGTTAAAAGTAGAATGTGTTGGGCTAGTTTAGGTTTGTAGTTTATAGTATTTCGTTTGGTTAAATTTTAGATATTGGAGCTGCTTCACCTTTTGTTACTATATAGAAGATTACTTGGCCAGTTAACTTTTTTGGTTCTTTTCAGCTTTGCCTTTTACTGGCTTGTTTTGAGTTAACTTTATATTGGTTTCATGATTTAAGCAGCTTTGATAACCAATATGTGATTCACACCCGTTTGTCTTTGTATTTATCCTCATTCCCACTTGTACCAATAAATTCTGTTATCTCCCGGTTTTACATCTGTCCACAATTCTCATTCTTTTGTTACGCCCATCATACTGTACGAGGTCGTAATAGATACATAAGGATGGTAAGACCATTAGGCACAACCTGGAGACAGTCAAAGACAAGAGGTCTCTGGACAAATTGGTCTCCATCATGGACAACTCATTGTATCCATTACTGGAGGGACAACTGAGCTCTTTCTTTAACAGACTGATGCAGCTCTGCTGTCATGAAAGGTTCAGGAAATCATTCCTTCCCTTTCGCAATAACCCTGTACACTAACTCCTCCATGATGAGGTGGTGATCATCTCTGCACCGTACCAACATAGCAATCTATAATCAGAATTGTACATTGTGTGTATATATTGCTATTTAATTTAATTTGAATTTGTTTGTTTTGAGCTTCTCTTGTATATATTTGTTTTTTTTTTTTTACTGTATCCTGTCTGTGTGTGCATTGTTATGGGTAAATGTGCAATTTTCTTTACTTTTTTAAAATGCCAATTTTTAAAGTTTATATAATGTTTAAAGCTTAGAAAATACATATTGGCGTCTTGGACCTATACGAAGCTCTGCTCTAAAACAAAAAAAAACAAAAACAAAAAAAAAAAAAACACAAAAACAAACCGGATATTGCCGCTTTTATTTCGTAAAGTACTAACGCAGTAACCGGAAGTCATGATTTCTCCGTTTATTGACAGGCTTCTGGCGCTCGTTGACAACAGGTGAAGTGGAGCTTGTTATCGTGGAGACTCCGGACATCTTCGCAGGAGCAAATACGTGTCAAGAGGACAGTAACAGCATGGTAATCGATTTTGTGACATTTATCCAAAAACTACTAGGCATTCTATATCACGACTCAGCAGACAGACTATCATTTTTCTCCAAACGAAACCTAAATGAGGGCATTATCTTTTATATTTCGTTTTGCAGTAGTTAAGTGACGACATTCTGATTTTTAAAACTCCCACGAGGTTAACGTTAATGTCTAAACGTGATAGAAGGAAATACTTGAAAACATGGAAAAAAAAACTAAATGTAATTTTTATTGGTTGGCTTATTGGCTGTTGCTGAATATAAAGTGGCATTTATCACCTGTTGTCTGTGGTAGATAACAGGAATGTTTGGCAAAAAATGAAAACGTTTGGGTCCGGCATATTTTCTGTTTACAGGAAAATAAAAATAAATTGCTCCTATATTAACCCTTTTTACAGAATGATTAGTTTATGTTGAATGTACACACGTATGTATATAGAAACGTATATATATATATATATATATATATATTGTATGTATGTGTAT
>JBAFTA010000008.1:8962311-8983182 GCA_036919975.1 Melanotaenia parkinsoni | reverse complement strand
AATGAGAGGTTATATGTGTGTTTGTGTGAAGTCAGTGTTTAGCTGATGCTCAGAAACTTTTTTTTAGAGCAGCTTTGTCTCGAAGTCTGTTTGTTTATGTTCTTTAACAACATGAAAGCCAAGGTTACTATCCCTCTTTTCCTCGTTGTTTCGAGTGTCTTTTTATTGTTGTCATTCTGGGTACCATCATGGATGTAGCCTTATACTTTAGCGTGGCGTATCCATGAGGATGACAGATATTTACTTTGCTTTTCATCAGCTGTGAAAAAGGGGTTAAAATTAGTGAGACTTTAGTAACCCTCTTTAAAATGTATAAACTCATATACATGCCCATTTTAAATATTCAGATATGTGAGAGAAGAGGAAATCTGTGTAAAACCAGATGAGTTTGTAATAGTAAGATACTCATTGCTTAGTGGGTACTGTAGAAAACAACAACAAAAGACATGTTATTTACTTTTATTATATTTTATTGATGTACCTCTCGTTTCATAATTTTATTGCTTTTGTACTAGTTTTATTGGAAAGTACTTTGGTCACCCTTGAGTGTTGTAAAGCGCAATATAAATAAATATTGATTGATTGCCTAAACTAATAGAAATATCTCCACAATGTTTTGAATCTCACAATTCTGTCATCATTGCCAGTAAGGCTGCTGCAGCACGGCAGTTTGACAGGAAGATTTAATGCTGACTTAGCAAAGAGGATGTATTCACAACAATTATTTTCAGCATTGTCATCTTCCTTCAGCTTTTTTTTTTTTTCTTCTGTCACACGGTCTGCACCAGGAAGAAGCCTTCCTGTGTAGGTTTAAGAGACTCTGCTACTTCATTTTAGCTAATAACAACATCAAAAGAGGATCAAAGTGCTTTAAAGGAGGAGGCAATCATGTTGACAATGAAATAAAAAAAAAATGTGTTTTTTTTTTTCTTTGTGTTGTCCCCTGATTCTTCAGGAGGGAATAGGACAGTTTCTCATATTTGCTTTTATTATATATCTGTTTGAAAAACCAGTCAGTTTACTTTGATCACCGTGTTTGTCTTGATAACCAAAGTGAAGCTGTCAAGTTCTCATGTAAAACAGACATAGTAGATAGGAACCAGCACAACACTGCAGTTACCCTAAATGTTGCTTCATACTCAGTAATACATCACTCCACCTTTGTTCTGTTTGTAATTTACTTCATCGTGTAAAGTTACTGTGTTGTAGACAAAGTACAGCTGATAGTCAACTCAGATAGTCATAACAAAATTTAAACAGACAGGAGCAGACAGACATTGAGTAAGCCTATAAGAGCTGTTTGTTTACCCCTGACATAGAACGGTGTTTAGTTAACACGTCTTACCTCACTTGTCATTACTGGAATTACCTTCCTTCTTCACTCCTGATATTAGTCTGACTGCATGTGCGTGGGAGGTACTAATGTGGAGAGTTATGATAGAATCTGCTCTGTCTTAGAGTCTTACATAGAAGTTATTTGTAAGAAAATACAGCAGTGTGTTTGTCATCTTTGCAGACTAAAATAATTTGTAGCTAATACTTGAATTGTTTTTTGTTTTTTAGAATGCAGTGATTAAGTATTAAGATGATTTTTTACAGTACAGTTTGGTTCAGAGGCCTTTCTGTGAAGCTCAAATCCAATATACATACATTGACCTCAAAGTATTCAGCCTGCTTTAAATTCAACCATTTATGTTGCAGCCTTATGTAAAAAAACAGTTAAACTGACTTTTCCTCCTCATCAATACAAACTTAATATTGACAGTACAAACACAAAATTATAGAAATTGTTGTTTGTTATAAAGAAATGAAAGAAATATCACATTTAGGATTCAGATGCTTTACTCAGTACTAAGCAAGAACTGGTCGGCCATTTAAGGACATTCACAGAGTTCACTTATGTGTTTTAGAAAACAAATGTAGAAAAACATCTTCACAGCATGATGCTGCCACCACCATGTTTCACTGTTCGGATTGTACTAGCAGGTGATTTGTGCTTCCTGGTTTCTTAAAAAGGACCTGGATTGACTAATTGTGTCAAGCTCACCTACTCACCTGCTAAAAATGCTGGGATAGGCTCCAGCTTACCTGTGACCTATATTGGACTGAGCGGTACAGAGAATGACTGAATGAACGAATGAATGAAGATACTGAATATATTTTGAATTAACTGTTTAATCATGACATGATATCAATTTGCTGGCTGATATAAATTTTGACACAAAGTGTGAACCTCACTCCGAATTGGAGTATTAAATAAAATAATTTTAAAACTTTTAAAATGTTTAAAACTCATAATAACCAAGGTAGTATAGCTTGACTTTATCATAGTTACACACCACATCTTTGGATATGGATACATGGATACATTTTGATGGACATATAAACAATTACGTGCATTTTTTAAGTTAAGCTTACAAATAAATGATTACTGTATTAATGTTTTGTGAGTATTTTCAGTTTGGATCAATGCTATTGGATTGTTATTGAATCAATCAGATCAATGTATTGTTTCTATCCCTAGTAACCAACAATATCATTTTATTTCTTTATTGCTTTTATTGTTGAAAAATAAATTACATCCTTTTAGTAAAACAACCATCCATTTTCTATACTGCTTATACAGGGTTACAGGGGGCTTGAGTCTATCCTAGCAGTTGCTAGGTGAGAAGCAGGGGACACCCTGGACAGGTCTATCGTAGGGCCTACACAGCCAGACTTTCACACACTCATTACTTGGGAAAATGTAGAGTGACCAATTTACCCAACATACATGTCTTTGGACAGTGGCAGGAAGCCAGAGTACTGGAGAGAACTCGCACATGTAAACTCTGCACAGAAAGGCTGTTTAAATCCCTCCCCAGCTGAGTCTCTTAACTAGAGACCTTCTTGCTGTGAGGTAGCGGTGCTACACCACCATGCAGTCCTAATGACATGGCTTCTCACTGACCTTAAGCACAGTGTGTCGTATCTGTTTCACACTACCAGTCTAGATTTGGTGGACTTTGCTCGTGTTATATCTGCAAAAAAGTAAGCGTTAGCATTATGTCACAAGTATTATCACAATCTATCAACACTTGTGCAACATTAGGGGCTCTGCTGCATACTTTCTTGGAATCCAGCATTTTTCTACTTGGCAAAGCGGATTTTATCTCTGAGCAGGATGTCTGCTATCAGACGTCATTATGAAGTAATGACTAAATGTTTTGTTTATTCTCAAACTTCTTTTTTTCCTCTGACGTACGCCTTGAGTTGCCATCAGATTAACACACGCCAGCTGATAAAGAAGCTCAGCAACATTCCTCCTTGACATACTGATGTATTGAACCAGATTTACTCCTGCCTTCACACCTCCTTCATTCCATACTCATCAAGTCAGACTGCTATGAATACCTTCATTGTATCAGGATGGTCCATTCTTGCATCTCATTATAATTCTTTTCAGACCTCAGTTGAACATGGTGTGACCATATGAACTTGTGCCTCTGTTCAAGTCTCCTGAGACTCCAACCTCTTGTAATTTTAAGTGCTGGGAGTTGAGACGGCATATCCCACCACTTTATAATGCCTAGACGAGCTACCCAACTGACTCGGTAGGTCATGTTTAACAGGTTTCACAATGAACCTGACCATATCTGGAGAAACAAATCTAAACAGAGCCATGCTTTCATTTAACCATGAATTGTGTTTTCAGTTCAAAGCAAACCTTTGAACTGTTTCTAAATATAGAAAGAGAGTTAGTCACGTTCCCATTACCTGGTTTTCAGTAACTAACCCAACCTATGCTGTGTCATCAGGTGAAGTGAAGGATTAGCTACTTGTGTCTGTAAAAGATGTTGACAGACATTTTTAGTCCACAGGTTGTCAACATTTCATACCCTGATGGGGGAGCTGGCTCCCCAAAAACTAAAAGCTCTGCCCCCCTTTTGGACCTGGAAACTGGCTGCAGTCTGGAAAGGTTACAATTTGGGTTAGGGAGGGAAGTACTGTTGTTGGATGATGAGGAATCAAAATTGTCAGATTAGGGGCTTAAAAATATTGAACTTTTGAGCGATTTATGCCTGGTACACACATAACGATTTTTTTGATCTCATGAGGTGTTTTATCTGGTCAAGACCTCATACGTGAAGATAAAAAAATCAGTTTTGATCATACTATGTGTGGTGTGCTCCAAAAATGTAATCACGGAACAACACACACATGACGATGTTGTCCAGCAACTCATCTACAATCTAGTCCTCTGAGCCGAACAAACATTGAAACGTAGAAGAAGAACCATAGCAACAACCGGCAAAAAACGAAGAAGAAGAAATATGTAACATTTGGAAAACACAACACACAGCATGGAAGAGGATATAGGACGAGGGAATGATGGTGGTCTTGGGACTATTGTTAACAGAAAAAGCCTGAACTGAAAAGACTGACTGGAGACGGCGGGAACACGAACTTTATTTACTTCCTTGCTCCCCAGCCAGCTCGCTCTCTGATTGGCTACATTCCGTGCCACGTCACCACCCACGCAGTCACAGCGCACGAGTCGTCTGCGTTCTTCAGAAATTGGCACTGAAATATGAAACATGTTCAATGTTCCCAGTTGTCAGCTACGACCCATTTCAGAGCCAATTATCGGGACAAATCGGCTCGTAACGCACCACAGACCAAATGATGATTGGACAGGGAAATCTCACGATGATCGGGCGTATGCCGTCTGAGGTCGGGAAGAGGCAAAATCGGGACAAAAACAGTCCAAATATCGTTATGTGTGTACCAGGCTTTAGAAATGTTTTTGATTCCGTATTTTACAAACTAAATGTGGACTGTCCAGGCTGCAGTCAGTACTCTGGCTGCAGCATTATGTAAAGATTTTCAGTTAATTATTGACACCTGACATGACAGTAATCCAGCCTGGATGTGATAAATACAAGGGGAGGTTTTCAGTGTCATTTTGGTAAAAAGCGCTACTGATTTTTAAAGTTCTGTAGTTAAAAGACTCCAGGAAACCGTTTTGATTTGTGAATTATTAAACAAATCCAGAAAAAAATGGCTTCTTGTTATTTCAGAACAACACTGGGGGTTAAGGTAATGCCATCCAAAATAAATATATAGTTGGATAGGGATTCCCAGAGGCTTGTGTGCCAAAAAGTTATCAACATTTTGCTTAAATTTAGATTAGAAACGCAACCATTGTATTATTTATTTCTTCATGATGAGTCTGTAGCGTCAGAAACTGATTAGTTTCTGTCATAGATGCGTTCAGCTGTGTGACTTAAACATAGCAGTGGAAATGTACAGTATGTTATGTTTCCTGGTGATATTTCTCAATGCAGTCAAAAATCTGGTGTTTTTATTTATTTTTTTTTTAATCTTGTCTTTGCTTTTAGCATCACAAAACCATTGTTTTAATCTGTTTGTGTGGAATGGATGGGAACTTTTTGGGGAGAATTTGGGGTTAACTTGTTCTTTATTGAAGAAATTCAAGCTTTCTGTTTATATATATGTGGATTCATGAACTTCATAGACTTTTATTCAAACTCTAATTTGAATGCCGTTGAGGTCACCAGTGAGTTCTCTTAACTAAAATAAAACTGAGACAAAAGTTCCTTAAATCACACTTTAAATCTCTGGTTGCTTTCCACCAGACAGTCCCTTTGAAACTGGAAGAAGATGGGCTGTCCCACTGTGCTTTTGTTTTTTATGAGTGGAAAACTTCAATTGCTTCAGCTTCTCGGTCTTCATTGGTCCCCATTGTGTCACATGAAGCCCCTCAAGGTCTCATCTGATTGGTCCTTCAGACCACTGTGAGGACTTGTCAGCCAATCAGCATCTGTTTAGGTAAGCACCACTTCCTCTTCTAAACAGCTGCTGCAGTCAGTCAGCTTATTCAGCAGCATGTGTATGTGTGTTTGTGAATGTGTGTGTGGCCACCCTCCCCTATTTACTTCCCTCCCATCTACTCCCATCCCCCATTTCCTCACACTCACATTCAGTGTTTTTCTCTCTCACTCGCACACACTCTTAAATCTACCCTCACACACTCCTGCCACATGAGTCCCAGCAGCAGCCTCCTGTGTGTGAGTCACTGGAGAAAGTTACAGCAGTGTGTTTGTGTTTTCCTTGCAGCAGTGTCTCCTCTGCAGCAGATTCTGCTTCAGTCCAGACTCAGCCCAACAGATAAAGAGGGGAAATCACGGTTCACCGCAGCTGAATCAGGGCTTTTGCAGAAGGTAATAACACCCTCATCACCTGTAAATACTGTTCATGGTTCTCTGTCACTCACACACAGTTCTATTGTCAGGATAGCTGGTGACTTTGCATGTGTTTTGGTGCAGCTAGTGACCAGCAGATGTTTTTACCCTTAAGCTCTGATTACTTACTCTGAAATGGGATAGTTTTAGCTCGTCTCATATTTTTCTGTTTTAAGACATGTTTGTGATTGTTAATACTTTTTAGAAAGTAGCAGCACTTGAACATCTCATGGTAGATGATAACCTCTACAGTCAGCTTTTTTTTTTATTAAGCGTTTAATTCTGTTTGAACTCTACAGTCTATCATAACAACCATAGCAAAGACCAAACTTATAGAAATATTTTACAAAGCAGTTTGAGGTTTGATTGTGGATCTACAGTGATTTCCATCATTAGTAAAAAAGAATGAGATTTAGCTTCTAGCTCAAGTTGTAATTCTCAGTAATCCTGATCTGTAGGTCACCATATGCTGAGAAACCCCCAAACCTCTTTTTTGGAGGGAAGGGTTGGGATTAGAGTAAATAAATGACAATACCCATACTAACCAGTTTTTTTCAGGCAGAGTGTGTGTGTGTCCTTTCATAGCTGTTAAGATGACATCAGATTAAGGTGACTGTCAAAAACAAAGGTACTAAGGAACAACCCATTATCCTGTTAGTTAGATCAAAACCAAACTTTTTAATTGCATGTTAAAATGGTGCTTTGAGTAAAATCATACAATACGAATGCTCTCAAAATGGATTAACAAATGCTGATAATGTTGCTGGAGGTTGAATCACTCCTGCAAGTATGTGCATAGCTATGTAGGCCTTACCACTCCATACAAGGTTCACTGTTCCATCTATTTGAATTAAATAAAGTCACTCTGCGCATCATCCAGCACCAGCTGAATCAGGTGCTTCACATTTAAAGGACATCAGACTTAAAAAAGCAGAACGAGCTGGAGCTCACTGATGAATTTTCAGCTTTATTGCGAAGACTTCAGGAAGACTAACGTTTCAACACCATCTGTGACGAAGATGGTGTTGAAACATTAGTCTCGATACCATCTGTAGTAAAATCCTGGTGTGAAAAGAAAGTGAATATATTAAAGGTTACTGCTTTCAAAGATTAAAGTAGAAGATGTTCGTTTTACCTTATCATGTTTCGACTGGCAACAGCAGTCTTGCTTTCTTCATATATTATGAAAGAACACAAAATGAACCTTTTTGAGCAAGTAAATGTGATGTACCAAAATTTGTATTAATGTATGTAGAAATACTTGAAGTTCTGCTTTCATGTGGTTATCAAAACAGGCTTTAAATGCTCTCACATGAAAAACTAGGGCGCACTGTTGGAATGACATAATTTTAATCTGCAAAGTAAATAAAAAATGTTCATTTTGCACACTTCATTTTTAACTTGTATAATCTAATTTGAATGGTTGGACTTCATATTCAAGTCAAAGAGACTGAAAACAACTTGTGTGTGTTTATGCAGCATGCTACGGTTGAGTGTGAGAATTTACTTACAGAACAGTTCAGCATCTCATCAGGGTGTTGTATAAACTCAACGTGACCCTAGAACAGAACATAACAGTGTGGGAAAATAATGTTAACTCTCAAAGTAATGTATCATAAAGATGTTACTGTGGTATCAGGATTATGATTCATGGAAGAAAATCTAGCTTCAGCCCAATGTTAAATGTTGTCATGAGTAACTCCTCACACAGACGCTGTAATTTAATCACTGAGTCAAAGATAAAATGGTCAGCACTGTCCAACCCATAAAGCCACAGAATGTCGTTGAGCTGAACCGTGTCATGCCTAATTGTCACAGCAGTGGCAGCGTTTGTTACCCCATAAGCAACTTGCCAGCCTCCTGGTGGGCTAACATGCGGCGCTTCAGTTCAAAGTATCCATGACATTACCTCCACCCCTCTCTGCATGTGTCTGTAAAGCAAGCAATAGACAAGCCGTCTTATTTTGTCACTATAATGTGATAACTGTATTTATCACTGACTGAATAACTCGTCATTGTATCTGCTGTAGATGTATGACAGATGTTGTTTATGTAATAATGAAGTCCTGCACAGCACGGCAGTTCTCAGCAAAGTTCAGACTGTTTTAGTTTTACAGTCTTCAATGTCTACAACGTACGTGTAACAGCTGCATCATATTTTAGTTTAATCTGCTGCTTTTGACATGCGCTGTTGAGACAGTACAGCTGTGAAAACAGAAGAGATGCTGACAGAAATGACCAGCTTCTGCAGCCATACAGATACTTTTTTCCTTTTTTGTGTTTTTTTTTTCACAAAAAAAAAAGACTTTTGGCACGTGTCATTTGAATCACTTTCCTGAAAAAAGTTTTATAATCCTTTCCACTGTTTCCAGTAAGAGCTCTGTTTTCTGCCAGCCAGTCAGCTGGTCTCTTTTAACTGTAGACTTCTATACAAATCAAGAGTTGTGCACACTTTTTAATAGTGTTTTTCTTTGACAGTGATCACCATCATGGAGGTTCCCACGAGGCCCCAGCCCTCTTCCTTCACACTGCCTCTCCCTAAAGCAGCATCTCGATGTTCATCAGGAGCAGCAGAAAAGGTTGCTAAGAAAAGTTCAGGGACTGAAAAGCTCCAGAAGAGAGATGGAACCACAGAGGAAGAGGACCAAGATGGAGACGAGAAATTCAGCTCAGAGCAGGAAACGATGCAGGAGTCTGTGTTTGGGAAATCGCCAGCTGATTTCTCAGAATGTGAAGATGCTAATTCTGCTCAAATACATGTAAGACTCTCCTCACATGATAGTTTCTCAGAGGAGAACTCGATATCAGAGGAGAGGTTGGCAGAGGAAGCACAAGAGGCCCGTAAGAAGTCTGAGGAAGAGGAAGCAGCAGCTAAAGAGAGGGCTGCTCAGAGACAGCAGATGGCTATAGAAGAGCTGGTCCAGTCGGAGAGGAATTACCTTCAAATGCTGCAAGTCAGCACTGTGACAATCAGGAGCAACCTGCAGAAACTACAGGTATGAATGACTGATGGGTTGTTGTTGATGGCTAGAACACTCAAAAAGGGGGTAGAAAAAGGTTCCAATGAACTAAAACTAGTCTTAGTCTTCTAGCTAAAATGGGTGTTAAACAGCAACAGGTGTCTTTCAGGCCAGTTGTGTTCATGAAGGCATCGGCGTCTGTGAGATGATGGTGGTTTGAGTCTCATTTAATGAAGGGACGATAAACAAAGATCTGACATCTGGTTGTAGATGTTCTATAATCTTTTCTGGTGTCGTATGAGTGAAAAGCTGTAATTTTAATAGTTTGCCCAACTAGCATTATCTTTACAGTATACAACAGTTATTATTCTCTGGCTTAGAGAGGTCCTTTCTGCAGAGTTGGTAAGGTGCAGTGATGATTGTGAGCTTGTTTAAGTAAGGAAAATGAAAAGGTCTACATTTAAATACCATCACCAGTCTAACACAGAGCGAAGAACACACTTATAATTCCCTAACTGCATAGAGAAAACACTTAAAAAATGGTTTAGATATGTTTTTTTTTTTTATTATTAACATTATAACTTCATTTTTCACCTACCAAGAAATCTACCAAGGACGTCTACCAAGAAATTAAGCGGAAGCGACCTTTTTCATTTATATTTTGTCTAGTGTCAGAACAGAAGAATCAAGTACTTTAAGGGAAAGTAAGTGAAGGTCATTGATATATTTTTTAAATTTGGGACTAATTTTAAAATGAGCCCCTTTCTGAACACCTGCTGACTACATTAAAAAGCCAAAATATTGGCTGTTCCCTGCTCTAGATTCACATGAACAGGTAATGTACCTTCAGTGTTTCTGAGCCTGCTTTATTACACTGTGGTTCATGGTTTATCATCTGTTTTATGAGCCAATGCCCTGGTCTGCCCATAAAAATCTGCAAACATGGGCTTGCACAGCATAGCTGTATATATTGTACAGTCTCAGAGTGCAAACATATGGGACTGTCTGGGCAACCTGAAGTACATTTTGCACAATGTAAACATTTTTATAGAAGAAACTGGGTAAACATTGCTGTTTCGCATATCTTTGAAGTTGCCGGTGTTGAGGTAACGCTGCAGCAATCCCACAGTCTGCTCTGCTGTGGCCTCTTTTTATCATCAGCTTTTCATTATGTCTGGGGTATTGCTTATTACAGTAAAATAGTCATTCATTACCACAGTGGTAATGAAATGAGGCCATCATAAACCATAATGGAATCAGGTTTTATGGGCTGCATGAACTAAACTGTGGATGAGCATGAAAATAAAACAACCTGGAAGGAAAAGAGAATCAGAAACTGGAAAGCTCTGAAAGGGTAAAGGATCTGGGTGCCTGTGAGGGAAGTAAATGATCAGTGAATACTATATTTTAAGGTTGTAAGAAATGAGCTGTTCAACTGTAAATGGCATATTTGCAGTGAGAGAATAAGAACCAGCTTGAAAAATATGTTTAGTGAAAAATAAAAATTAAAATGCGTGTAAAGCAATAAAATGATGGATGAAGGACAAATGGAGAAAGGCTGGAGAGCGAAAGATGCCACATGAATACTGGCATTGTGAGGCCGATAAGACGCTGAATTGTTTTCTCTGGCAATGTGCAAATTGTTCTGTCTTCCGTGAGTCAGCCTGCCCACTTTTCCCTCATTAGAATAGACCGAGATGGACAAAATGCATCTTCATTAGCTGCATTCAGCAAGAAGCAGAATCACTGAAAACATGTTTTATAGTTTAAATGTTTTATTAGTTTTGAGTTTAAACCTCAAACTAACAATTCTAAAATTAGCTTTTAAATATTACTAGCCACAATGGTGTTTTTTTTTATATAGATTTTCATGTTTATCTTGGCCTTTATGTTGTCCACAAATATGCAAAAAATTTCAATTTCTCATTTTCATAAAACACCTTTTTGATTTTTTGGTGGAAAAGGAAGTTTGAAGTTAAGGAATGATGTGTATATGTCACAAAATTCCCTTCATCAAAGTTCCTCTGAAGGATGAGTTTAGATGAACTTTCACTTTGGACTCATCATTCCTGCCACGTTCATAACAGCTGAGGACTCACTGGACTAACAGGACTTCTGCAGACACAACTCCTTTAGATTTTCTTCTTTTTTAGACTGGGAAATGTTGAGTTTAACATGTTTTTACCTCCAAGTTATCACTGTGAGGTTGAGGGTAAAAATCTATCTTTAATAGGAATTTTTGTTCAGTTTGTAATATAAAGTAACTTTTATACATACAAACATGTATTTAAACTGCATGATATTTGTTTGTGGATTTAAACATACATTTCTGACTTCCCAAAGTTATGCACAAGTTTATTAATCATCTAATGTGTAACTATTTCACCACTAACTTCACTTCATACTTTACATAGAATTATCTATATTATTTTAGCGCTACATGCACAAGAGCTGTAGAATATAGGCTGATGTATTTAGGCAAGTTGGATGAATATTTTTTATATTCTATGACTGCTACAATGAAGTTAAAACTTTAAGTTTGGACTAAAAGACCTGGTTTTTGCACCATATTTAACCCCCATGATCCCAGTATGCATTAAGGCACTACGCTCCTGCAGTGCAGTTTTGCTTTTTCATATGCTTTTATATTTTCCTCTATCTGCATGTCTGCTAAAGCCTCCTCCAGCCAACCTGGACAGCATGTTTCTTTACATAGAGGAGGTGATTGACGTGTCGAGTCGTTTCCTCAGCCTTTTGGACCAGAGGCAGGCCCAGTCTGGAGATCCTCAATTCCTGGAAATGCTCTGTAAGGGATCCTGTACACATCTTTAAAATCTCTATGAAGCAGTTTTATCCCACAAACTTTAATATCATTGCATTGGGTTGTCTCTGTTTTCTGGTTTAGATTGTCAACAAGAAGTTGTTTCTGGTTATAGTAGTTTTGTGTGTTGATATTTCTTGGGACTTGAATATCAGCGTTCCGTCTTGGAAGAAGCCAATTTTAAAGTATTTTAAAGTTGCTACTACCTTGTCTGATAAAAACTTGAATCTGATTTTAATGTTGCTTTATTTTCTGTGTATTTCCTTTCTGTAAATAAGAACATGCACATTTTTCTCTCCTGACAGGTGCTTCGTTCCTCAGCCTGTCGTCAGACATTGAAGCAGCCTATAAGGAATACTTGACCAACTATAACCAGGTTACAATAGTGGAGAACAGCTACAAACAGAAGGAGGCGCTCTGGAATGATATTGTCAAAATCATCAAGGCCTCAGCGTAGGTTTCTATAACTTTCTTTGGTCTCACAAATGGAAAATATTGCACATGTAACATTTATTACTTTTCCTCCAGGCCTGAAGTCAACGCCACCTCTCTGAGCTTCTTCTTAGTGATGCCAGTGCAGCGAATTGCCCGCTATCCCCTCCTCCTGCAGACCATCCAGAAACACACTGATCCCTCTCACACAGCGTATGCACTCCTGGAGCAGACTGCTCACACCTCCATCGCCCTCAACTGTCGCATCAATGAGTACAAACGCTTCAGAGAAGTTGGTAAGACTTTCCCCAAATAGAACAGTGAAAGCATCTGATTTTGTCTTGTTCTGATGATGAAACGGCGTTGACACAAATTTACCTTGTACAAGTGCTGAACAGATTTGAAGTCCCCCTCTTACTTTGCTTTCTAGCTGACAAATACAAGAAGACGGAAACCCTGACCATCAAGGACAAGATCAACCGTCTCAACACCCACAGCATCGCAAAAAAGACAGCGAGGCTCAGCCAGCACATCAAACATGAGACTGGAATAGCAGCTAAGGTAGGACGCTGCTCTGTAACTGACCCCGATCAAGCACTGCCCAGGAAGGGCTGTTTGGCATCTAAACAATAAGAAGTTTCTGTGTACATACACTGCCTCCAGCTTCACCTCAGTAATGAATGATTTACAGGGAATGTAGGCAAAGACAATATGACATGACCCGTTATTTAAACAGCAGTTTATTCTGGTCTGCTACACATGTGTTAGCTTTCACAGCAATGATCAAAGAGTTTACATCTGGACCTCCTTGTACATGTCCTGCATTTTCATTGGTGCTCCTTTAACTTCACCTTTTGATTTTGCTGATGTTCATCTTGAATTCCGTTGTCAGCCAGATATAAAGGAGCTTTACAAAGTGATCACACCTTCATCATATTTAGGGAGCTAAATGTGAGCAGTGACAAACATTTGAAAATATATTATGAAAGCAGTAAGTGCATTTCTAACAATTGAAATATGAACTAAGTTTGTCAGCTTTTCTCAGTAGCATGCCCCCTAACGACGGGGAATCTGGCATCCATCTTGCATCCTCTCTGCAAATGATAAAAGTCATACTTTTGTTGACTCATGTCTTATCTCTTGCTCTGTCTCTTTCTCTCTTTCTTTTCTTCCTTTGATAATTTGATCTTGCGTTACTTTGATGAATCAGCCACTCTGCACGTTCAAAACGTCCAGTATGCTGATATCTGCTTGCTTGCTTAAATGGAAAACTTAGCTATAACGTTACGTGGCGTCTTGGAAGCAAAGGTTGTGAGGGCTGTTTCTCAGCATCAGGATGCTGCTGGGCAGCGTCAGAAATGTACATATTAAATGTCTCTGTGCTTCATATGTGTCAGGAACCCAGAGTTTTAAGGTAGGAAAGTTACATAGTGCGTCTTGAATGTTTACAACATTTATCCAATCATGTTTCCATTCTTCTACCCTTATGTCCACACACACTTAGTCTGCATTCTTTTACAGCTGGTGGATGAGGAGTTTGATGCCATGGAAGGTTTCTTCTGCGTTCTGGAAAATGGGATCCTGACACTTCATGAAAATGTGGAGATGTATTTGCTTCACTTGCAGGTATTTTAATTGTTATGGTAAAATATAAATACCAGTCTCTGGAAGATTAAAACTCTAAAGGCTTTTGTGGAAATTGTCTTTTAACACAGTAGTGTGTATTATAAATCATATTAGGAGACATTGAGGCCTGAAACTCAGTGTCAGAGTTTTGTGTAAATCCTTATGTGTATCCTGAACATAGTAAACAATCTTTTAGGTAAAGAACGTTGTTTTCTCTTGTTCAAGGGTCTAAACTCCAGATTATAGCAGCCAGTTGTAAGCTGGATGTAAAACATGTGTTTAAAGCTTCACCGAAACTTCACTAGACCCAATTTCCTGTTTTGTCTTGTTCCTTTCCGGCTGTTTTGAGGCGGACCCCTTTTACAGATTAAACATTCAGATCAATTTTCTTTTTCCTTCCCATGATCTGCATCATAAATTGTCATATCTGAGGTGGTTGTTTGTTTTAATTAACTTAATTTTTTTCCACCATGTCAGTTTCTCAAACATGAATAAAACACCTTATAGATTTCTTTGGTTTAACATTGTGTATTTTCCAACAAACGCCACATACTTATTTCTGTTTAGATTTTTCCAGCGTGGCCATACACAAGATCCAAAGTCTTTCCAGTCCAGTTAGTTTCCAGAGGAAGTGGATTATTAGTAAACATTTATTTCTGTACAGTTGGTCTTATGTTTGAGTCACACTGTGCAGACTCCTTTTTTTTGTTTCCTGTTTCTGTGTCCAAGCAACAGAAACCACAATTTTTAATCTTTCTTATTTTTCCACTGCTTTTGCGTTTCTATCATTTCTGTCTTTATTTCTTTTTTGTGCATTTAATTAGAAAATTGGGTTTTTTGTGATTAAATCTTGAATTTATATGAATTTATATTTATATGAATTTATATTTATATTTCTATTCACCTGCTGGCCCATTTCTTCCTTTTGTAAAGGCAGTTGCTTTTGGGCAAAAAAAGTTATTTTAACAAACCTAATTCAGCTCACCAATGATTTACTTAAATAACATGATGAAATGAGTATTTTTCAGCCTGTACAATGCTAATGTCTGTAGGGGTTCTTGGCCTGCAAGACAGAAGAGTTTGATTTGGATATGGATGGAGAGAAAGCACCCATTTGCTACAAGGAGATCTCTACTGCTCTCAGACAATGGATCCTTCCTACATTTGTGAGTTATTTGCATTTAGTTCCCACTGGTAGAAGATGTACTCAGATACTTTGCTTAAACACACACACACACACACACACACACAAAGACAAAAACAAAACAAAAAAAGAAACAAAAAAAAAAAAAACAGTACAAACCGTAAACTTTGCAGATTTCTAGCATATATCTGGGATATGAGGTTGCAATATTGTCCTCCCTTCATCCTCCAGGAGAAGAGGATGAGAACATTAATCTACAAGCCCCTGTGTGCACTCCGTGACCTCCTGGTGGGCCCGAGGAACCTGATCAGGAAGAGGCTCGACAAGCTGCTAGACTACGAAGTGATAGAAGCCAAATCTAACCTGAGCTACGAGGAACAGGCTGTGGCCAACACATACAGGTAGAGAAAGTTTTTAAATGTACAGAATGAGACCTGCGGTGTTGCTAGAAGTTGCTAAATGATGACATCATCTAATTTGCATAATCGGCTAGTGCATAGAGTTGTAATGGAGTCTGCCGTGTAGAGGGATGTCATGGGAAAGGCAAAAATAGATGAAAAGACAACCTAAAAATGTTTAGAACAGCAAAACATAATAAAAGAAATTCTTCTATCGATATTTACTTTGTTTTTTAGTTTAATTTTATTAAGTGTAGATTGTTTTTCAATTAGGAGTAGGCATAGAGAGACTGTTATATATTTCTGATCCAGATTTACCAGGTGATTTCGTGCAGTTTTGGTACAATGACTGAGTCGTTGGAGTGTAGAGCTTCACTCCAAACACTGGTTGTTACATAAGAGAGAAGTGATGTCATAAGGAGGACCACTGATGGATGAGACTGTGTACATGTACTAACGCTTCCTCCTCTTTCTTTGACATCTTTGCATGTTCACGTGTTTTTAAACCTTTTGCTACAAACTTTTATCCTAAACCGAAGGTGTGTTTGTGTTATACAGAAATAAAGCAGGTTGTGTCATGAATCCCAGCTACTTGACCCACCTACACACAAAGAAGTTAAAGGTCTCCAAGCTTTTCCATGCTTTCATCTGCTTGGCCGTGTAGAAATTAATCTGAATCAAAAGATAGTTCAAGAATATATGTGTGTCTCCTGTTCAGAGCTTGGTGTGGCCAACTGTAGGTATTTCTACAGGTAATCTGCAGTTTCACCGCTACTCTGTAGTATTGGATTGCCTTGATTGGAAGAATTGATTAGCACCTTCTCGTCATATCGTCCTGCATTCATGCTGATAAGCTAACAGCTCCTAAGCTTTTAGATGATTGGTTGAAACTTAGCTTGAGGTGGAATGAGCCAACAGCAACCAGAGTAAGCAGTAAGTGTATGTAAAACCATAAACAGTGGACTGGTAGGTTCTCAGTTTCACTTGTTAAAACAAAATGCTGATAGTTATGATGTAGCCAACACACAGAGATCTCTCTGCTTCCAAGGTTATTGGATTAAGTGGCTTGTTTGTCATTAATGTAGCCTAGAAAGCTACAGGGATTTAGATTGTTTGAGTTACTCTAAAACAGAGTATATTTGCAATCATAGCTTTGAAATTCTTTTTTTAATTTGAAGATATTTTGCTCTTTCCAGTATTGCCAAGAGTTATCACAACTTATAAAAGTCAGTCTTTTTTAGTTTTTTATTAATTACTATAGATTTAAAATGCAGATCCCACTCCTCTTCTTTCTCAGGACAATGAACACGTTGCTCCTCAATGAGCTTCCTCGGTTTAACGGCTTGGCTCTGCAGATGATCTGGAGCATGTTGGGGACGTTCAGCTGTTTACATAAAGACCTGGCTGCAGACATGGAGCAGCTTTTCCAGAGCTTTGCACAACAGGTAAAACCTTAAAACCACACATTCATCAACATCCCTGAAAAATTTTAAATATTCATGTTACCAGGTTGTGATCATTTTTCCATGTCTCCTTGCAGCTCCCTCACAGCTCTCTTCAACCTGGTGAATTCTGGGAATGGGCGGAGTCCTCTGTGCTTAAGGGCGCAACGAAACTGCAGATTTTATGTCAAACTGTGGAGGTTTCGCTCAATGTGCCAGCCGTCCAGGTTGGAGAATAATGATGCTTTTACACTTTTTCTGAGTTTAGGAAATGAAGCAAATGTTTTGTTCTTGTTATTAAATAAGTAATATCCATACAACACAGAGCTGATGTGTGACCCTCATACAAGAGCTAAAACACCAGAAGTACACACTCACCAGCAGACTGCACAGTAACACACCGGTCTACAGCTGGCATTGGACACCTGATCTCATCTCGTTTTCTTATTCTTTCTGCTTTTATACCACATAAACAACAAATGCTCAAGACAAATGCACTTTTAAACCCATTATGACCTGAAGCACCATATGGCTATACTAGCTTCCATGTTTGGAAGGGGTCGTACGTCTGAATGAGCTAATTGGTTCAAATTCTATGAAACTAATATTAACCAGCAATCACTTATCACTTAAGCCCTTTAAATCTCAATATTTCACAGCACAAAACTAAAAGAAATTAGAAGCTGCACTTCATTGTAATTTAATGCTTCAAACAAGTCAAAACCAGATCCCTTAGCCATTGTATTTTTATTTTATTTTAGTTTTATTTTAACTAACCTAACTTGGTTTGATGGCAGTGATATTTCTCCATTTTAGATTGTGTGAACAAAAGGATGGATGAACAGGTATTTACTAGAGACAAAGCAACATTTTTTTGTTTGTTATGTGTTTAATCACTGGACTGGTATTTGCACTATTCCTTTACATATGAATACCATGCTTTTGTCTTGCCAGTATTTCCTGCTTTACCACATTTTAAAAGCCTTTTAGTGTGACATACTTAAGGAAACATGCAAAACAACTCACAAAAATAGCCTACTGATTGCACAGTAGTTGTTGCATTGTGTTTTTGGGTGAAAACACCTTTATGTTATTCTGGTGTGATTCCAACTTGCTCGTAGATGAAAGGTTCTGAATTTTCTTCTTATTCTGCAGTGTTTTGTTTTGTTTCTAGTGTGTTTACTCATTTTTTGATGGGAAATATCTGAGCAGTTTGTGTTTCATTTATAATTATTTGTATATAATTTGTGATTTCTAAGTAAAAATTTAATTTTTTTTCTAATAATGCAATAATCCCAAAACTTAGAAATATGTTAGTTCACCTTATAAATTTCTATGTTTACAATGTTCATAACATGAAAATGTACGCCGGCTTAAACTCAGAGGTTTTGTGTTTGTTCCACCAGCCTCTCAGCCCATCCTCTCAACACCGCCTGAAGCAGCTGACCGATAAACATGGTTCTGGAAAGATCTACCAGGTGATGAGCACTGTGGTGGGAAGCCGGGACCTGGACCTGAACCTGGCTAAGGGCGAGTTGGTGGCCATCATAAGCGAGGCCGACACCCGTGGAGACAAACGGAGATGGCTGGTTGATGCAGGAGGTGAAATATTAACCTTTTAGATTCCTGCCAGTCACAAACTCAACTTTCCAGTTCCAGTTTGTGCTATAGTTATCATAGACACTTGAATCGGAATGGTTGACTTTAAGAGGAAAACATACGCAGTTTATCTGTTAGGAATGACTTATGAACAGTATAGAGAACTTCACGGTTTTCTACAGGTTTCTTACCAAAATAGATTTTAAATGTTGATGAAAAGCAGATGGATGCTGGTTTTAACAGTTGAGGTTTTCTAAATGCAGCACTTTGGTGCCCTCTTTTGACTGTATCCTGTCATTACACTGAACCAACTAGCAGGCTTTATTTTATTTACACAGGTTAGTCTGCAAGCCAATCTTATACTTTTTTTTTTATTGTTTTTTTTGTTTTGTTTTAAGATATATAAGACTAAATTATTAAAAAAAATAATCTATTTTACCCAAATGATAAGTATGGTGTTTGTAGGATTTTTAAAAAATCAATAAGAGCAAACGGTTTTGTTTACTTAAAATATTTGGTCAGGTGAAAATATGTAATTTAATCCTCTATATGGATCCCCTAAGTCCAAATATGTGTGTCTGATCAGGAAGAAGAGGCTACGTTTCTTCCTCAAAGCTCATTCGCTATCACCAGGCAGCAGAGGACCCGCCCCCTTCACCACATCTCAGCATGCCATTAGGTGTGACTGGAATCAGAAGACACTCCTACACCCCAGAGAGCCAGCCACTAGGAGTCATGAGCCAGCCACGTTTCCAGGTAACTCAGTGTTTAGGTTATTGCTTTATTGGCTGTGCCAGGATCATGTGTCAGTAACAACAACACATCAGCATAGCAGAAGCAATGATATTCCCTGAGGGCTCTCCGAAGGGATTAATGAAGTATTTCTATTCTATTCTGTTCTATATATATCATTTATATGACACTGCTTTTAAGCAAATTGCAAATCAAAGTGCTTTACTAGCAAGAAAAAGAGAATATATTTTTTAACGGTGTATATAATTGTAAATTATTAATAAAATCAGTCGTAAAATGTTAAAAAGAGTTTTTAAGTTAAGATAAAAGACTTGCTTCGGATTTTTTGCAGTAAACCTGCAGTCAGTGAAAAGATCTTGTGGCATTGTCAGGAACTTTAGATCTTTAATGTAAGATGGAACAATACCATTTAGAGCTTTATATGTTGTCAGAAGAATTTTAGAGGCCATTACAGGGCAATTATGACCTGTCAGCACTCCAGCAGAATTGTTTTGGATCAGCTGAAAGATATTCAGGGAAGTTTCTGGGCAACCAGCTAAAATGTCATGGCAGCAGTCAGGTCTGTACTTGAGAAATGCACAGATCAATTTCTTAGCAGCACTTACAGAAAAGGTGCTTCTTGGTTTGGTTATGTTACTTAAAATGAAACACAGCAACTTGTGTGCGACTTAAATTACAAGTCTTGGTTGAAGATTACTCCAAACAGAAGCCAAGGAAAAACTGTTCAGGGTAACTAAAGGTTTGAAGGTTAGTCTCTGGGGCTTTTTGAACCAGGAACTATGATTTTGAGTTTTAGAAAATGACATATAAGCTATGCTTTATATTTCCAAGACAACCCTGTAACTCTAATTATCCATTAGTTTCATCAGGCTCCATAGACCAAAAAAGCTGGAAGTCATCTGCATGCAAGTGGAAACAAAAAAATTGGTTTATAATGCAACAAGTCCATTAAAAACTGAATTTCAAAGTGAATTTGCAACAACAATAGATGAGGGATTAGGAATGAATCTTGTGGGATATGGTGTTAAATTGGGAACTTTGCCACCTTGCTGACACCCTTTGTTAAACCCAGCCCTCAAACAGAAGAACTGCAACACCCTGAATAGGCAAGGCAAGGCAGTTTATTTGTAGAGCACATTTCATGTACAGGACAATTCAAAGTGCTTTACATAAAACAAAGGCATTACAAATATTTAGAAATAGTAAAAGGCATCAACGCATAATCATAATAAAATAATAAATTACAATAAAATGATTAAAAGCAAGATAAGTTAAAAAGTTAACATGCAGACTTCATGCTTAGGCGCATTCTCTGAACATATCACAGATGTATTCTGGGCCTAAACCGTTCTGGGATTTGTAAACACACAGAAGGGTTTTAAAAGCTATTCTGTGACTGACTGGAAGCCAGTGTAAAGATTTCAAAACTGGTGTGATGTGTTCAGATCTCT
>JBAFTA010000008.1:8933896-8949467 GCA_036919975.1 Melanotaenia parkinsoni | reverse complement strand
TGTGTGAAAGGATTTTCTAAATATAAAAAAGGTGAAAAAAATACAAAACATTTTGACCATAACTTGCACCAGCTCCATCAGTAGACCTATCAGACAGCAAGCTTTGACTTGAATGTTGTGCTGCATCAGCTGCTGTGGAAGTGGAGCAGAGGGTGGGAGGCTGAGCTGCTCAGCTGGAGCTTCCCATCAGTCTGAATGTCAGGATGAAGCAGAACAGCAGGCATGTCTAGTGGGTCCTTAAAGCCAAAATATTAAATGTCTTCAAGGTTACAAAAGAAGAAACTGGAATACCTTCAACCTGAGAACATTTAACTTCCATTTTTCCCTCTTTAAAGGCAACTGAAGCTGTAGTCTAATTACATATTGCATATTGATACTGTAAATAAATAGAAACAATAAAAATGTTTCCAAGGTTTGTTTAGGAACTGGAGAACATTCAAGAGGCAGTAAATATTGTTCTCAGAGGTTTGATGGTCCGTGTTTGTATTTTTAACCATAAAATGCTGTTGTTCACATCTCCACCACTAGAGGGAGGAGAAGACTTACACTGGCTGTGTTTGACAACATTCACCTCATGGTTTCATTGTGTAACTGGGAAGTGTTTGTTTGATCTTATGTTTACATTAACATTATTATTTTTCTCAGTATTTATCCTGGCATGCTCCAGCTCAGCAGACAAGTCAGATTCTGTACATTCTGTTAATATTGTTCATTTTCTTATTAACCTGCTGACAATGTGGTTTTCTGCACAGCAAATCTGTTAATAATTTATTATTTTGTAACTGTATTATGTCATATTGTAGTTTTAACTTATTTGATGCTACAGGGATACATGTCCTGAGATCATGCATGAAGTCTTTGAAGTGTTGCCAAAGTTGTGATGTTGAGTTCACTCACCCACACACACATGTATTCACACAGCAGATGGGGGTTTCTGCAGTGCAGTAGCAGTGTCTGTCAGAGCAGCTGTGATCTGATTGCATGGCTTCAATAAAACTAAAGTGAAACCTGTTTTGTGTCCTTGCAGCATTTTACATGAGTAAATTATCAGAATTTTTACATCCTAAATGTTAACAGTCGACAGCAATGATAATCAGCTTGTAGCAGCACCAGATTTTGTCATGTTTTGACTAATGGAGAGAATCTTTGGATTTTAGACATCTTATTGGTTAATGAAATGAAGCAATAAAACAGAAATGAATTTAAAAAAAGTACAGAATTTCTTTTTAAAAATGTGATTATAAACTAAAACAATGATTAATGTTACAAATCAAAATGTGATTTTGGTTAAATTTTCAAACAATTGAAAGAAGAGAAAATTAGCAGATGAGAATTTTTTTTTTGTAATCTTTCAGTAGGATTTAGGTCAGGAATTTGGACCCTAAACATTCATTTTGTTTCGTCTTTGGCCAAATTTCTGTGATAAGGAACATAGCGTTTGTAGCATGACCTCTTTTTCATTGTGTTTTTTATGGGTAACAGATGTCTTGACATTAGGAATTGATTCAGAATTCAACAAGTCATTAATGAAAACATCCTGAAGTAAATCTCACATAACCAGCCCACACCATGATACTACTACCGTCATGTATTTGAGATATAATTGTATTTTTATCCAGGGTGAAGCATTTCTGATTTTCCAAAATAGAATGCTTCACACACTGAAACTAAAATATTCTATTTTACTCTCATTTAACTATAACATGATTTTCCAGCATTCCTTGGAATGTGGCCTTTTCTCTGTATGCCAACATTCACCTGATGGTGCAATTAAAAACATTTACATAATCCACTTTAAGTCAGGTTTTTATTTAAGTTTCTCTAAGGGTGCTTTTACATCAGCCTTTTTGATTCAAATCCTAGTTTGTTTGCTCCAAAAGGCCACTTCTGGGAATTTTGAATGCGCAAACAAGCTGATTTGGATCAAAGAAGCCGACTCAGTCCGCCTACAACTGCGTGTCCTAGTCGAAGCGAACCAAATATACGAAGCGGACTATGAAGCAAAGCGCATTAAGGGGTTAGTGCACCACATTGTGGGGTGATAGGTGGTTATGTGATGTTACGTGGTAGAAACAGAAGTTGTCCTGAATTAGATAAATAGATGAACAAGTTTTCTTCTTCGTTGTGTTTTCCCCAGCTTCAGTAATTTCTGATGCAGCGCCACCACTGCCGGGGAGTGAAATTCGTTATTTAAAAGGTCTGATTCGTTTGAGTAGTGCAGTAGAAAATGCAAACTCGGTCTAGAAGAATGTTGCGCCCCCAACTGAATGGAGTCCCTAATTGTACCAAGTCTAGCGGACTATCCAGGTGTGAATGCACCCTGAGTTCCTTTATGACTTCAAGCTGTTGTGATTTCACCAGTTAACATACATGAGTTGTGAAAATCACATCTCTTTAAGTCAAACCAGGCACCCACTCACACCCAGTTTTTCACAACAGTTTTATTTCAGTGATAAAAAACTAGTTTGTTCATCTTGAAATTACCTGCTAACATTAGATACATGCAAGCTTTGTTTAATTTGATTATTTTACTCAGCACATAAATAACAGACACATTAGGTTTATTAATTTTTATTTTGTAGTCTCATCTGTTTTTATTGCTTCAGAAAATCTGACATGTCATATTTATACAAATGCATAAATAGATTGTGTAACAGTGTAATAGTCCACACCGCAAAATATTCAGGTTTCAAAAATGTTACGTGCTTATATGCTGCATTATTTAAAACAGTCTGAATAATGAGTGTTGCACAATTGCAGTATATCAGGTCTCTCTTGTAAATGAGACATTTTGTCTTAGTGATGTCTCCTATATCAATTAGGGTAAGTGAATAAATAACTCATGTTCCTAGGTAAAAGTAAGAAAGGATGAACTGTGGTGTTATACTGCAGACCAAAATACACCCCCATAATTTGAGAGTTTGTATTTCATTAGTCAGACAATGAAAATAGATGGTTAGACCTGGATATTCATAAATACATGATTAGGTTTTGGACTGCTGAGTGACAACTGCTTTTTTCTGTTAAGCCCTGTTTTTTTTATTTTTCATATATATATATATATATATATATATGTGTAGAGGTAAATTTTGGGCATTAAAGGACTAAAATCTGAAATCTGATGCAGCGCTTACAACATTTCTTCTGGACCGGTAGGTAAAAGACTTCTATTGCTAATGTGGATCCAGTCTACATTTTACTTAAAACTTAAAATTTTGGGATGATGGCTAGCTGTGTGTACTTGGTGCTGAGCTTTCTCTGGAAGGGTATGTGTAAATTACAGTAGAGGAACAGCGAGCATGAGCAAAGGCCACACCACAAAGACGTAAGCTTTAAGGGATTTATTGAAGTTGAGGGAAGGAGGATGAGAATGTTGTTATGAGTTGGGTGAGGGAGACTCAGGGTGAGGGTGCTGACTTGGATCTTCTAGTGACCAGGCTTGTTGACCTATGAGTAAATATATTAATTGAAAACATATATTAAATGGAAACATACACATCATCTGGTAAAACTCTGCCCCCTTGTGGTGATATTTTGTGAAGACTAAAGGTCCATTTATGCCTAACGCATATTAGGTATGCGCGTAATTTGGTTAATTTCAGGGAGCTCAGATACCCATTGTTTGACTCAGAAGACAGAGCAACTACTGGAAATTGCAGGGGCAAGTCTGAGCAGGATAGTTGATATGCAACCAGCAAAAGAAACAAATCCAAGAAGATGAAGAAGATCGGGAAGGACATAAAGAAGGAGAAGAAGAATGAGGAGGAGGACAACTATCGAAATTGTGCAAGCTTTTGAAGGACTATATGCAAGTGTTTAGGGTGTGTTGGGTGGTTGGAAACAGCTTTATAGTGATGCATTACTGCTGCTAAACGGTGTCTGAAACTGACATCGTCTCGCGGGAATGAACTCTGAACTCAGCACTGCCCACTAGTGGAAGAAATTACTTAACAACCAAGGCAACACAAAACTCACATGGAAGTACAAGGATGGCAACGTATGACAACTTTTGAATTGGACGTTGATATTTATGTACATAAGGGAGCATAAAGGGGCCTTAAAGCTAAAAAGTCCATCTTTCAGCTGCTGCTCATCAAATATACAGATAAACTTACATCTTATCTTTTTCTTCTATTATCCCCAAAACTGCTGGAAAAATCTGGCCCTGCCCCTGATGTTGATGACTCTTTAGGAACCACCACAGTGGTGCCATTACCAAAGCCTGGATTCCCACTGGCTTGGTGTCATTGGAGCCATTTGCTCTCTGCAGAAACCAGTTTTGGCAGATTCTTGGAGACTGGACATGTTTGCAGAGTAAACAGAGCTCATCGCAGGTTTCTGATTCTGCAGTGTGAACAGGACTGTTGCCCACATGGATAAGATTATTTGCACAGCAGCTGTCACTACATCATCTGTGGTTCATCAAAAAGTGTGCTCACTTGTGTTCTTCCCCTTTTTCTAGTTTACTGGATTTCTTCACATTCCCTCAACTTTTATCCCAGAGACTGATTAAACAGCCGGGCCACTCACACAATGTCAAACTTTACTTAAATTACTATTTGTTCTAAGTCAGTCATTTTTCCTGTTTTATATACTGCAGCAACTGTGTGTTGGACCCGTTTCATCATCACGCACCATCACTCCTGCAAAACATTGTACAATACAAAGCTGCAATGAAAAACATGTTTCTAAGCTGATGTTTGTTTCTGGTGATCCAACCAAAGCACCAGCTTTTTATTTATTTTTTCTTGATTCTCAGCCTCTTAGAATCTTAGATCTTTTTTACTAGATTTGCTGTCCCAGCTATCATCATCAGACACTGACAGCAAACACCCGTATAAATATTATGATGTCAAGTATTACAATCAGTTCTGCTGAGTTTTAATGTCACCCTGTTTATGTTATTGATAAAGAGGGAAGTCAAGAAATTCTGAATGGATACACAAAATCCCCACTACTGATTAAGTCTGAAACAGAAAAGTACACAAGCTTACAAATCTTAATGACATGACCATAAAAATAGCAGGGAAAGAAGCAACAAGTCAGGATGTTGTGGAAATCTGTGGAGCAAATTGGAGGAAGTTATGCAGATTGGTTTAATTTCTTTCGATCTTCATGCCAAAAGATATGGCATCAGTTATATTATGGGTAGTGCTTCCACCTAAACTCAGCAAGCTTTTGTTTATACTCTATTCTATGCTAACTTAATTAGCGTGTGGAATTAGCGCTAGCATTGCAAAGCATAGCAACCTACTGTGTGAATCATCTTTGCTCGTGAGCATTATGTTTGCTGGTGCTATGTTCTCCGTCCTTAATAGACTGTATATAAAAGAGCCGTCCTCTCACAAACCGGAAACCTGCACGAGAGGGTGGGGTGGCCTTTAAAAGGGTCAAATGGTAACTGAAATGGTCGCCTAAAGTAATTAAGTGATGTAAAGTTATTGGTCGATCAGAGCAACAAGGGGTAATGCTTTGGCTTCTTCCGACTCCTTTTTGGACACTAGTGTAAACTAAAAAAAAATGGTTTTGCCTTTTTTCTTTTTTTTTACTGTTGTATTTGTAGACTCTTTACAATATTTTCTGTTGCTTTTTTAAAAAAAAATAAAAATTATTCAAAATAAACATTCAATTTAATTCAACTCAATTCAGTTAAATTCAAAAGTATTTCTAGACAATCACTTATCACTAATAAAATCCTGATTTTATAACATCAGCATCTTCTGACAAAACCACTATTGAAATCATTTAAAAATGATATCTCTATCATGAATTTTGTTGTGCTTACAACTATAATAACATTGTGTCCACAGTGTTGCAGCACAGGGTGTACTACAATTAGTACTACCCCATGCATGTATTGTAGTACATCGATGGTGGTCCAGTTTAAAGGCTAGGTTGAGCTATGACTCCGTATATAAGTGTAGTTACAGAAAATACACCAAAAAGACTAAAATTTTCTTAGCTGCTCCTTTTATATCCAATCCTGAAACCCTCACCTGTCACCACATATTCAAAAATGTTGTTACTGCGTATATTTGCTTATCTGGTTATCTGAACTACTTAAATATTGAAGTCAGTTGAGAGAACAAAAAAAAAAAAAAGAATAATCCTTAAAATAAACATTCTAAAAATGTTTACCTTATTCTCTTCATCTGTTTTTATAACCCAGTGAGGAGGAGAACATGTACTGCATGCAACCACAGCCGTGGCATGATCTACAAATTTCTGTGTGTAAGGTCATACATTCCAGCAGAATCTGGGCAGATGAATGTGTGCATGTCCACAGAGAAAATTAGCAGGCTTCAATGGGCACTTGAGTGTGAGCTGGATAGCTGGTTCTGTGGCTTTTAGTGGGGCACTTAGAGAACAAACGCTGCCTCTGTTTCTGTGTGGATGCTGCTTGCTGGAATGGACTTGCCCATGCATGAATATTCTACGGCTGCGAGTGTGACGGCGAACGCTTTTCATTGTATAATCTTCTAACATTCTTACTGGACATGCTGTATGTGTTCACCCTTACAGATTTAAGAATAGCATCATTATTATTTATGCTTACATCAGCAGCAGTTTGATGTTGAAGCTCTCCTTCAGGCACCTGATAGCCTCTAAACGACTGCATGCACAAGCGTAAGAGTGTGTTAATTAATTAGTCTTGGTGAGTAGGCCTTTCAGCATGTGTAGGAGGATGCACATCCATGAGTGCATGTTTGTGTGTGTGTGACAGAACCTCAACGGTGTAGTAGGAAACAGATCTTTAGCTATAAATAGCCTTTTCTCCAGTTGAGACTGAGCTAAAAATAGACACATTATACACTTAACCTCCTAGAGGACAACAGAAAAACTGCACTGAAGGGTGCCATTTCATGGATCATTGTGTGTGTTCGATCTGTTCCTGCACAGAGGAAATGCAGCCTCTGGGTTGTGTTTAAAGAAATGCATTTAGCTTTGTCTTTCTTTCTTGAACTATAACAGGAAAAAATAAGGAGAGATTAAAATTGTTGGTAAAGCAGCATACAATACATATCTGCAAACTAATACAGCTGTATGAAGAAAAAGGAAAACACCACTGGAAGATGGTACACTGTGGTTATAAAGGGATGGACATGGTCAACAACAATACTCAGGTAGGCTGTGGTGTTTAAACCATGGAACCTTGGTACTAAGGGAACCAAAGTGTGACAATAAAATATTCCCTCCAGCAGTACACCACCAGCCTAAACATTTGTTACAAGGCAGGATGGATCCATGCTTTTGTGTTGTTTGCACCAAAGTCTGACCCTACCATCTGAATGTAGCCCTAGCATTTTGGTCCATACCAGCTCATATATAATAATGTACATAAATGTGAATATAAACTGTGCAACTCCTTAAAAACCACTTAAACCATGCAGTGATTTAGCAGGAATCAATGGAAGTAGACATGATAAATACTTCAAAAAAAGTGTTTGTGTTTGTGCAGTGTATTTTATTTAATGAAATACAGCACAGTGATGAATATTAGAGCAGCATTCACCCTACTTTGTGTTTGAGTGGGAAAGAAAATAGAGCAAACATGAGAAATGATGGCTCAGATAACTGTTTCCAGTTAAAGTGCAGAAGCACTGTCTATGTGGCAGCTGCCTGCGCTTCTCTTGCTCATAGTCTTTCCTTTTATGGAGATATAATCTCAGCCAGATTCAACAAAAGATCGATTGAATGATCAACTGATTCGTTCATTCATACGTTCATTCATTCATTAACATAATGATGCAGTCAGGTCAGCCCTTGTCTTTTTTCTCCGTCACCGGAAACTGTCCATCCGTCAAGCACAAATGGACCTTAAGGCTGGATTATTGCTCGTCCAGACTGCGTAATATCGGTTTATCACATTCATTTTGACACACATGCAGTCACACTGTCAATGTCTTTAGAATTTGTCTACTCCCCTTTAAGAGCTTGCAGTTATGCCAAGCCATTTGCTCTCTGATTGGACAGTTTGATTTGACATCATCCAATCAGGTAGAGGTGTAAAGACTGAAACAAAAATCTGCATCTGCAGCTTCTGGTTTGCACTCAGGTTTTCGTTATCCATCTGTGAACAGATGTTTGCAAAATCACTCCTACTTTTCTTTTCAGATACAAATCTCTTTTTTTTTTAAACCATGCAAATCCTTTTCTATACAATCATAAATTTGAGTTTCTTAGGAAGCTTTTTTTTTCCAAGAACATGATTTACAAATACAAAAATTATATAAAAACATTCATTTACAAATGCAAAATCTTTGACTTTATATTGAGCCCAAACATTGGCACTTATCAAACTGTTTCCTCAGAAATCTTCTAGTTCCTGTATATTGTACATAAACAGCTGCCATATTTTCACCCAAAAGTCAACCCACAAGCAATAAAAAATAGTCTAATAAATAAAATCAGACAACTGCTGACTCACTGTTAATGTTAATGAATGCTGGTTAGAAAATGTTCTCACAATACATAAAATGATCTAGTTCAGGAAGATATAAAATAACATTTAAGATCCTTTAAACCTATTTGAATAAATTACACACAGGAACCACAGTGAAAAATAGGTGTTTAACAATTTTGAGCCAGTCTGTTCTTACTGACCTCTAATATGGTCAAGGTATTGTGGTGCTCACTTAATATTTTCTCTTTTTCTGACCATTGTCTGTAATGCCTAGAGATGGCTGTGTGTAATATATAGATATACAGTTTTTGAATTACTGGCACCAACAACCATGTTATGTTATGTTCCTGTGACGTTTTGTCATAAACAAATAACCACATTTCCATTCTAAATGAATCATCAAACTGAAACTGCTCTCATAAAAGTCCATAAACAGGACAAGAAAGGTAGATTTTCATATCTTAGTGTCGATTTTCAGTCATCCAGACCAAATAATTTGAACAAAGCAAACCGGTTCTCTTATCTTGATTCCTGAAAATCTTTCATTTGAAAAGTTTCTTCAGTTTAGACTCAGGTTCTCCTACACCATGTTTTTTGAGAGGAGTAACAAGGAAGTCTTTCAACAAAGGAAGGGGTCTCAGGTATCACCTACCCAATAATTAAAAAAAAAAATCCATGAATAACTGGGTGTTAACCACATTTTCCACTGATTAAGAGAAGAATAACTGCAGGAACTTAGAAAAGAATAGCCTGTTCCATTGTCATGAGAATGTTGTACAAAGAGAAAGAGGCATTTTACTGTCCACAGTGTCTTGACTTAAATTCATCGTTATTCATCGGTACTTGGCAGAAGCATGTCTATGGCTGTATGGATGGGAATGGAGCTGGTTTTAATCCTGTGCTTGCTTTTTTATTGCCATTGGCAGTACCTGTAGCAAATGTGTCTACAAGTGACATCTGTCTCGAGTCCTCCAGCTATTCCAGTTTTACCTGAAAATGCGAAGGGTGCCTATCTTAGTTTCATGCATTCTTGGTACACCAAAGCACGTTTGTGGCTAAGATGGTGCAGCATATTCCTCCTGTTGTTGCCTACAAACGTTAGCTTAACAACAATTTCAATAAGTAATTGATCAGTTTCAGATGAGAGAGGAGGCATCTTTAAGAATCAAGGAAAGAAGTCCAGCTGCCCTTACTCCAGCTCCTATTAAGTTACTTGTACTTTCCTGCATCTCATCCACTCCCATTAAGTTTCCATGTGATACAATCCTGACTCATTATGTCTATGCACATATCTAACACCTAGTAGTGACATGGTTTCCTGATTTAGACACACTGACAGAGTGGATCTGCAGATTTATTTTCTCCTCTTGATTGACAACTCTGTGCATTCCTGTTAGCTTTGTAGGCCAAATTTATAAGTGCAGTTTCCCACTAAAAAGGAGTATAATTGTTTCAAGTTCCGCTCAGTATTACTTCAACTAGCAAGTATCATTTAGCTAATTTCCAATAACCTGAAATCATTGCCAAATCTTATAGTTCAATAAGTGTAACTCCTATCACTTGAGGTTAACCAGCTCTAAGTCATGCTATTTTACATCTTGGCTGTCTGGCTTAGTGAAAACACATCAGTGGAAATCAGATGTAATTGGCACAGTGATCATTTCCCATTGGATTAGATATCTATCTGAATTCAGGTTTTTTTCAAGTGATAAACCATGAGAAGACTAAGGATGTTTGATCCATTTTTCATCACTAAATTCTGTTGAATATCATGAGATCTCTGGAGCACTTTTATGCAAGTGTCACCACCAAGAGACATGTTTTTCTTTACTTCCTGTGTGTGCTTTGCTATCCATATTGCACTGTGCACAAATTGTTGTCAGTCAAATATGGGCTTTTTAAAAGCTGTTTTTTTTTTCTTCTTCTTCTTTTTTTAAGAGGTACTTCCAGTTTCACGTGTTTAACCTTTCCATGTTACACTTTTAAAATATCCTGCATGTTTCAAATGAGTAATTTCCCTTGTTCTGTGTGGTATATGATGTCAAAACAAAGTTGAAGATAATGTGCAAGCTTGGCTTTGAAGGCAACAGTTGTAATATGCATCTAAAGAATAATTTCCTGATATAAAGTGTATATACTAAGGGCACAAACAGCACATATTACATGGCTGTTGCTGTATTAAATAAACACTAAAGGATATGACTCGCTTCACTAACCTGTGCAAAATTCTACCTTGACCAATCAATATTTTACAGCTGTGAACAACTGCAATCAAAAAATATTTCACCTATGGTGCAAAAGAGATTCATTCATTTTCAACTGTATGATGTGACATGAAAATATTGTTGCAAAATGTATATTTCAACTCGAAGAGTTGTAAAATCTAGATTTTTAAAAAAAAAATTTTTCCCCCTTTAAGAGTCTGCAGGGGTGCAGAAGGTCAGGAAGCCATCTGCTCTCTGATTGGTCAGTTTGATTTGTCACCATCCAATCAGATAGAAGTGTGAAGATATGGACAAAATTTGCAACTGTAACTTCAGAGTCTTGCACACAGTTGTGTGCTTTGCACCTGTGAACAGGGTTTTTGCTAAAACTTTTTAATTTATTTTTTATTTCTTTTTTTTTACAAATACAAATCTTTTTTTACAACCATGCAAACCCTTCTGCACATTTCCAAAGGTGATTTTTCTCTGGCAGATTGTTTTTACAGGGTGACAAACAGATGCAAACTTTGAAATTATTTGCAAACATTAATTCACAACTGCAAAATCTTTATAAGCACATAGTAAATCTGTAAATGTACAAGGTAATCACATGACTAGAGAGTGGACTCAGGAGACAAACCTTGCCATGTTCTTTTCAGAGTATCATGATATTAATATTAGCTCTTCAAAATTAACTTGACTGGGTTGTTTTTGTGATTTTTCCAGTCTCGCCTTTGCGGGTTTCAGGATCACAACACAAGGATACTTTTACATGATGATTGGAGAAGCTCAAGATTACAAAAAGCAACTTAAACACGTTTCATGAGCTTTAACTTTCAGTTTTGATTGTACACAGTGATGTAAGGCTCCAGATTCTTCATGTTAATTTATTCAGGGTAATTTTGTTTTGCATTTTAGATCTGACTGATACATTTTTTTAAATAGGTCACATCACCCTCTTCTAAAGCAGTTCAAACTGGACAATTGGCACCATCTACTGTTTATTTAATGAACCCAGCAACCCTTAATATGTGATGGATGATAAAAAAAAGCATTTTAAATGATCAAAAAATGAGTTCCACTCCCCACATCACTGCTGCACAGCAGCTGCAGTGTGTTTGTTTTGCCACACAGTTTTAGTAAGGGGAAAGGTGTCAAGTTAAAAAGAGGCATCAACACATTGCCATGAGGTCAATGGTTTTAACCTGCACTACATTACCATGTAGTATGAATTCTGTTGTGTGTATATATACACACATAATAAATAAATACTTAAACATCGAACAGTTGTACATGTGCATCTGAAAGTTTATTTAAAAGTCAAATTAATTATATAATAATAATAATAATAATAATTATGCCTGTTGATGTGGTGCAGTTTATATTTAGACAAGAGACCCTCATGCTCTCACATGTATCAGGTGATTGTTGTCATTAGATCTGAAGTGTTCCGATGAAACACACACACGCACACACTCACACACACAGCATGATCTCATATTACTGTCAGCCTTCATTAGCTGTCTCTCTGTGTGTTGCATTACAAGAAAGTGAGCACAGCTGAGCAGCGTCTCAGTTAAAATATGTAAAAATCTAAATATAGTCTCCAAGTTTAGAGCTGTTATGTTATTTGATATTACTGAATTAACATTTGGTGAGTCACGTTGTCTGCAGCTGATTTTTCTTTTAACTGGAGTGTAAAATGAGTTTTGACATTGACCTCAAATGAATTAGAAGAAAAACAATCTTTAAAAAGCATACATTTATTTATTTATTTAATTGTACATCTTGAAAATATTTACAGTGCTTTGTGTATGTGATAGGATAAAAAAAAAAATGAGGAAAAAAAAAACTGATCATTTCACGTTGATCTTCATAATAAATCTGTTTGGTTTTAATTCCTAATCGTCAGTGGTTTTACTTGACCCAGTGACAGTAGTGACATTTTGGTAAAAAAAAAATTGATTAACTAACCAACAAATAAACATTTTCTAAGGCAGTGTCCTTTATGACATCTACACTTGTCACATTGTTATGCTAGTGCACCATTTTACCCACAGACTGTATGCAATTTAAAAAAAATGAAGCGGCTTCTGTGATTGCAAAGTGCTTTGCTCTGTATTTAACAGAACATCCAGAGTTTACATTTGGAACTGACATGCTGATCCGATCATGGCTAGACAACAACAAATGCAGGTGTGAACGCGCTTTGAATGGATCAAAAACACATTTACAGCTAATCCTATCACTCAGGCCACAACTGGAGGTGACCAGAATACATGTATCCGTATTTGTTTCGCAGTCTGAGTGTAATTTTGTGTTTGGCCACACGGAGGGACCCACCTGCTGACTGGATGTTAGTCCGCACCAGCAGCAGACTTAAAAAAAAAAAAGCATTCTGTAAAACGCACAGCTGCTTTGTCCACTGCCATGACAGAACGCAGCTCCAAAGACCCAGATGTGTCCATGTTTACAGCTGGCTCAGTGTGTATAAAGCTGTAGATGGGCTTATGCTTGCTTTCTGTGCTGAAATCAAAGTGTTCCACCACACTTTTTGCTTCATGAAACTTGGGACAGGCTTCAGTCCTGCAACCCTGTGCAGGATAAATCAGGTACAGAGAAATGATATACAGAATGCTTGATCTTGTAAATGCAAAATCTTATTGAAGACTGTCACACTGCCATTGTCTGATCCACCATATTATAACACATTGTAATTAGTTATTTTGCAGACTCTCTTATCCAGTGCAATCTATACGTGAAGAGAGGTTTGGAAGAAACAAAACTGACAAAGTGGTCTAAGATGATTTGTTACCTCTGACACGTGAAGCTGTGCAGCCAGCCAACAAAACAATAACTACAGGTTGTGACCTCCTTGTTGGTTCCCCTTTCATCCCCGTCTTTCTTCTTTCTTTCCTGGAAGGAGCTAAATCTCACTGTGACCTTGCTCTGCTTGATTCACCTCTGAGCTCCTCCTGGCTGAGCTGTAAAACACTGAAATAAAAGAATGACTGGCCATTTATCATAGAGTAAAGAAGTGGAATGCAAAGATGCAATGAAACAGGTATGGAAACATACATGTGGGAAAAACCAAGCAAAAGAAAAAGAAAAGTAGAGACAAAGCAGACCGGATGGAAGCAAACGATGAAAGGTTAGGAATTAAGAGAAGGGCTGAGAAAAGAAAGAAGGAGGAAGATGAGATTACAGGGTGAGATGCAAAAAGAGGAGAAAGAACTGAGAGGCTGAAGATAAAAAAGACCACAAAGGAGAAAGAAAAGGTCATGTTATCACTAAACCCATAAAGACACAGTCAATGTAAAGATGAAAGTGGACAGAAGACAGGAGAAAAGAAGAAGAAAAGAAAGGAAGAAGAAAGTAGAGCTCAGACATAACGAATGAACCGATGTTGTCCACACAATCTCATCAGATTTTGTAATATCTACTTTGCTTAACAGCACCACACACGTGTGTGTGTGTGTGTGTGTGTGTGTGTGTGTGCGTGCACATGCATGCACCCAGTGTCAGTTGACTAGACAGATGGATGGTGACAGGGCTGCATTGCGCTGGATTAACACACTAAGTGTTCCAAATGCCAAACTGCATCACCACAGTCATGAACCCCCGTCCCCTCCCTGTCCTCTGCTCTGTTAACCACAGCTAGCTGCCCAATCATCCAGCCAGTGAGTCAGCCAGTCGGTCACCCAGCGAACTATAGCAAACATTAGACTGAAGGTCTAACCTGGCAAGTTCTGTGTGAGAGTATGCTAGCCTACCTGCCAGCCATCCACTTGATAACCCAGCCACTACCTAACGAAATCAAGCTCTTTAGTGAGCAAATCACCATATTTTACCTGCAGAATCAAGAAATAAGAAACCCTGGACCCTTGCAGGTACATAGATATGGATATTTGCCATCTGAATATGGTGATGTGTGCCTATGTCAAAGAATAACCAGTCACATACAGATAATAATTAATCAGTTCACTGTCAAAAACAGAAAGCCTGTTCTTTAGCAACCACTGCCCTCAAGGAACAAAACACATAGACACCCAGCTAAAAACTGCCCAATTCTGCTAAAAAAAGAGCGTTAACAACCAAGGACCTGCAACTTTCTATTATCCAATTTCCAAATTTGCAGTCATGTGTTTTTATTTTTGACACATTATTATTATTTAAGTGTGTTTATGTAATTACAGTTATAATGAAAAAAGTTAAATGACAGACTGGTCATTCAAGTTGCAGCAAAAACATGGCAAAGCCTGAGTTCATAAGTTGATTAAAACATTGAGAATGCAGCCCTTTCTATGCATTCACCTCTGCTTATGTATGCATGTCCAAGTGTAGTGAGGAAGGAAAGCAAGAGTACAGGCTGGACCAAACAATGATGGCATTCTGCATACCTGCCCAGCCTTCTTCTACATTGTGTGGTGTTTTTATTTTGGCTCTGTTTATAGGTCAGTCATGGTCTTGGGGCTTCCAGCAATGTTTTTGCCATTGCAACTTTGTCTTTCTTTTATTACTTAACAGAACATTAGTGTCTGGAGAAATATTACTCTGACTGTGCATTTCTTGGATTGAGCACCAAGGTCAGACAGGAGGAACACCCTCTTCCTGCCTCACCATCTATTGTTAGGCTGCCTATCAACTGGACATGAAACCCTAAAGCTGCCTTAGAGGTGCAGCAAAGGACGGCAAAGATGTGACAGAGCATACCCGAGGAAAATGTTAAGAAAAAAGAGGAGACTGTCAAAACACGTCAAAAGAAACTGCTTTGCAGCAGCAAACGCTATATGTTTAGGACACCCTTTGAATCCAGTAGAAAAAAAACAAACATTTCTTCTTCATAAAACTCTCATAAAATGTATCAGGATGTGACTAAATCTATAGGAATTCAACAGTTGTATGCACTGCACTGGAGGGAGTTTTTATTCCCAGTTTTGTGAGGCTTCAGACCACCTATTTA
>JBAFTA010000008.1:8912171-8932038 GCA_036919975.1 Melanotaenia parkinsoni | reverse complement strand
ATCTCTGCAGAAGATTAGGCATTTAGATTTGTGAGTTTCATATGAAGAGTATAAATCTATAGAAAATACTGCATGTACACTACTGTAACATGACTCATGGCAGAATCTATTGCACACAACAGTACTCTTGAAAACATGATCAAGGTGTGAAGTTTTTTTATTGACTTTATTCACACCACACACACCCCACAATCACAGTGCGGCATCATGTCGCTGAGCTGCATCGGGCCACATCACCTCATCCACGTCGCAGGCTGTATCGTCTCTTGCCAGGCACCGCAGGAAAAACGCCCTGGAATGGCGAATCCATCCTTGGAATGCCTCCACTGGGATGTCATCACAAGCCAGCTCCATTGCCCTTAGGAGGTTCTCTCTAGTGTATGCTTGTCTGTCATAAACCTTCCATCTCCACGATGAGAAGAACTCCTCTATAGGGTTCAGGAAAGGGGAGTAGGGTGGCAGACAGACGTTTAAAAACTGGTTACTGTTGGTGGTGAACCACTCTCTGATTTGGTTTGTTCTGTGGAAGCTGACATTGTCCCAAATGATCGCATAAATGTGATGTGCAGGCCCAGGATGGTGTTGGCAGAACAGGAGGATGTCTCTTAGCTCCTCTAGAAAGTTGAGGAGATATATCCCAGAAATGTTGTGCTTTTTTGTGCTGTATCATCTGAACTTGGATTCTTTATTAAGACTGTTGTCAGACTGAGACGCTCTGTCAGCAGTGACGGTCACCCGACCCGGATTCACCACCATACCAGCACTTTCCCACACAACCACAACTCAGCAAAACAACGCAATAATAAAATATTCCACTCATTCTGTTTGTTTTTATGGAAAGCATTGGTTTATATTTAGCTAAAAAAATTCCATCACTGATGGTTCAGAGATTTATTTTCAACCTCTAAACGTGAGAGTTTAGACTTCAGGACTTCCTCCCTCTCTCACATTCTGGCATCTTAATTTCCATTTGTGGGATTTGTTTATTGGCTGTGATGGTGTTGAAGGTGTAAAGTCTTTTCAGAGTGTGACTGTAATCCCTGAGCTGGATCTCAACATATTTAAGATCAGGCTGTGTGACACAGTGGGCATCACATGATCCTGCTGGCTGCCAGACAACATGCTCTCACATACCAGTAGAAATATTTCTAAACACAGTAGAGCACATGGCTGCATAAAGTTTTCTAAGCAATAAACAAACTTTGTATTTTTTGCTTCCATCAACAAATGCAAAAAATGTAAAGAGCATTGGTATGAAAAACAGTATAAATCTAGAATTTATAGGAACTGATCACTATTATCTCATCTTTTCATGCTTGAGCCCAAATAAATGGACAGGGTAGAACCATAAATAAACTCACCAGGCACTTTACTGGGTAGGTATTAGATAGATCTAATAAAGTACCTGGAGTACAGTGAACTCATTGTCCAGTGTTGTGTTGTAACAGTGCTTCATGAACATGTTGTGTGCTCAGAGATGGTATTCTGCATACCTTGGTTGGAACCAGTGGATATTTGAGTTACTGTTGCCTTCTATCATCCGACATCAACAAGGCATTTTCACCTAGACAACTGCTGCTCACTGTTTATATTCTCTGTTTCAGACCATTTTTTTGTAAACCCTAGAAATGGTTGTCTGTTAAAATCCCAGTAGATCAGCAGTTTGTGAGCTAAACAGACCATCACCTTGACCATGTCAACATGAATAAATGTGTTGCTTGTTAACAAGTAATTGAACCTTACAAAGCTAACCTGATTGTGCCTCACAAAGTGGCCGGTGAGTGTATTTTCAAGACTGCAGAATAGGCTGTGATCTTCAACTCTCACTAGAGCAGCTCACACGGGAGCTGGGAGGAAGGTCAACGCCTCCAAATCCAAGACAGTGGTACTCAGCTGGAAAAAGGTGGCGTAGCCTCTCCGGGTTGGGAAATAGCCTGCCCGAAGTGGGATGGAACAGGAGATCAATAGGTGAATCAGTGTGATGTCTGTAATGATGAAGGCAGCTGGAAGAAGTTACCTAGGCTGCTGCCCCGGCAACCCAATCTCAGTGAAGTGTTGTATCGTACCAACAACCATGCCATGTTCAAAGTCCCTTGAATCCCCTTTCTTCCTCATTCTGATGCTCAAGTTAAACTTTAGCATGTCATCTTGACCATGTCTACATGACTATATATGTAAGTTGCTGTCATGTGATTGGCTGATTAGATATTACTGATTAGTACTGGTGAGCATCAAAGGAAAATGATAAATGGACATTCAAAGAAATGACATTTTAAAGTAACTTATGATGCTAAAACTTCATTTGTCTATAAAACAAAATATTTTTTACAGATAGTAGAATCTATACCAAAAATTTGAAAGAAAGAAAGAAAGAAAGAAAGAAAGAAAGAAAGAAAGAAAGAAAGAAAGAAAGAAAGAAAGAAAGAAATGTAGATGTAATTTGATAAATCTTAATCAGATTACCTGATGTAATCAGTAAAATTAGTTACACAATCCACAGGATTACAAAAAAAAGACCTGATCTGAATATGAACAAGTTACCATTGGATTTCCTTAAAAAACAACATAAAATCAGCGTGGAAATGTCATAAACTGGCTCACAGGCCAACACAGATGTTTTCAGCATCGGTTTCAACAACACAGTGAGAAAACATAAGCTGCTTTCGTACATGCCCAGAAGTCCTGAAATGTCCTAAATGTCCTAAAGATTTTCCGGAGCGCCTGCATGTGAGAACGCAAATGTCTACAACATTAACTCAACTTTCTGCTGAAATTTTCCACTCAGGCTTCCAGTAAAATCTCTGGATCATCAGTGGGTGAGACAAAATACAAACATGTCAGCAAATATTCTGGAACATTTGCAGCTGCGTGTGTGTGTGTGTGTGTGTGTGTGCTGCTGAGAGATGATCATTCCTGCTGACCTGTATGCTGCTTTCTACTTTTTTCCTGCTGTTGTGGATGGGTGCAGGTACGTGCAGGACTATTAGTATAATAAGGAGCCTCACCTGCTATTCTCTGGGTGTAAAGGAAACAGCGATTCCCACAGACCTCATTTCTGCATCACATGCTGCCTCGTGCACACGCCAGATAGTCGTTCTCCCACAATTCCTCCTTTACATTTCCAGCTGGGGGATGCATCTCCACCAGAAAGAGTCCCACTATGTTTGTGAACACCAACAGTGTAAAAGGCCAGACCAACATGTGTACAGTTTCTCCTGAATATCTCTGGTGTTCATATGTGAAAGCTGCTCAAATGAAATGGAGTAAATTTGCAGTCTGGTGGTTGGATTTCATTGTTTGTCGTGTTTCCCTTGACCAGGAAAAAAGAAATGAAAATAAATAAATAAATAATAATAATAATAATAATGTGTAAATGTCCCAGCTCGTAATATCATTTATATCTACTAACAGGATAATGAGGGAAGTATGGTGGGTTAGGTTAAATAGGGTAAACCCATACGTTTTAACTACTATTTTATTTTTTTGATTGCATTTTTTTTAAATTTTACTGTATTTCACTATGCTTTTTTCTATTATCAGAGTGTATGCTTTTCATTTTCTATGTGTATTGTATTTGGTTTTTAAGAACTGCAGATGGAAATAAGCTCAAAGAGCTACAGTCTGGTAAAAAGCATATTTTCCTCTGTGATCAATGCTGCTGTACAATACACACTGTTCAATAATCTAACTAAACTAAACTAAACTGATGAGTTTCACGCGTGCCATGAAAATTTCTGTCACTTTCCCAGAATAACATGCACCAGCACTGTTGCTTCTTACTCAGCCTGGTAGTTTATCCTAACCCTAACCACAGAATATTTATGCTTAACAGTTACTATCATTAACATATGCCGTCTTCAGACCAATAAGTTTAAACTTTAATAAGTGCCTCCAAATTCACCACCTTAAAGTGTCACACACACCCACTGCTGAATTTAAAACATCTCCATTCAGAGATAAATCAAGACAGATTTGACTGAACTGGAAGAAACAAGTGAAAGAAAATGTAAGTGAAAAGAAAACAGAATTCAAGGAAGTAAAAACAATAACTGTCTTATGAAGTCATGTAACTTCTGCCACCTCCCACTAAAGGAATTCAATGTTCTATAACCACTCTAAGCTCATTGTGTAAGAACACCTTGAACATATTTCAGAGACTCTATGGCACTCACTTTCATTTTTAGAATAAAGACAATTTCCATCATCCAAAAATGCAAATGAAATCAAATTAAATTGTTTTTTGTCATCTTTTGGCAAAACAGGAATAGCCTACTTTGAAACTTTTTTCATTTATTGATTTTTTTTTTTTTTTTTATCAAATTAGATTTACAAAAATGTGCAAGGGTTAGCATCCATGCATGTAATATTTGAGATTTACTGATTTAAAATCACTCACAGCGAGGAATCACTTCACAGAAATCAGTTGAATTTCCTGTAGACGTGATGGCACACACACACACGCACACACACACACGGTTGTCTACGGTAAGGCTTACATGTCAACAGACTTATGCTGTCACTAAACAAGTACAGTGTTGACAGTGTAAGCAGCCAACATAAAGGATTTCAACTAAAACCCAAACAGTACAAGGCCTGACAGTGAAAACTGTGATCTTTTCATCGTCCATGGGAAACAGCACTGTAGTACTGACTCAACCATTTAGGATAGTTTTTCTTACTCACTTACAACCATGGCCAAACGCGTATCAAACAATAGCTTCCTCTGTAGTCAGCTTGTGTTGTAAAGAAAAAAGGGCTTGTAGCTGCCAAACCGTGTGCTGTTGCCATCCAAAAGGAAATCTTTCATAATGCCCCTCCTCCATTACTATTTTCTGTTTGATGTTTCGTTTCAGAAAAACTGAGATACTGTATTGTAAGTGCAGTGATCCAAAACACGAAATGTAAAGCAGTTAGCCATCAACAAATAGATTGTGGTGTTTGTTTTAAAGTTATATTGACTATAAGTATGACAGCAGAACAAGCAACAAATCTTTGGAAACTAGCCAGTTCCAATCAAAACCTCCGCAGCTACACCCTCAAGCCTCCACACATTATGTACTATTTGGTTTGATGGCAACAGAATCTTACAATCTTAATAAAATATTAATGGTGTAATGTTACTTTTTAGTTGTTATATAGTTATCTCAATTGCCATGGTAACAGAAGTACATTTGATTTTCATGTTTACTAAGCTATAAACGTTATTTATTTTTCTTTTAAAAAATATTTATTTTGAATTACACTATTCTGCTTTCAAAAGATTCAGGAAAAAGCAGGTTTATCTCTTTACCTCTAATTCATCTTAAACTGCCTACATGATGCATAGTTATTATGTTATTTCACAACACTTTAGCTTTCATGTTGTTGGATTCAGCCTTCACATAATAAAATGAAGCTAATGTAAAGGTCTTGTTCTGCAGCATACCTTCATGACACCACACCTTTTGACTCTTTTATGAAATCCTCACCTCTTAATTATACATTTGGCAAATATGCTGAAACTTTTTTTTTTTTTTTTGTGAGACAAAAGTTGTGTAAGGAACCAGTAAGTACCAACTCTGGTGTACACAAAGAAAGAAGGTAGCTCATATTTTGCATTGTCATTTTTTACTTCATATGTACTGTTTACTGTAGTCTACAGCTATTTTTACAGCTTCCATGCTGAAAATGATCTGTTGAGTAAAGCTGACTTTTTACTTTTAATGAGTTGCCATCACAGTTGCATAAGTATTATGCAACTCCTCTGTTTCTAATTGGTTTTATACTATAGAGTAGTGGTTCTCAAACTTTTTGATCTATATAATAATAATATTGGTGTTCGAAACCCCCCATTGATGTTGTTATTGGCCCATGACAAAAGAAATGTTTTCAATCTGGATTTATAAGTATCTGCAAAATGGTGCAAGTTTAATCTATAGTGGCAATTTGTTCCACAAACTGCAGGTCTCTAAATTTTGTTTTTGGTGCCTCTGTATGGAAACCCAAATTTTTTTATATGTATGTTTTCACAGCAGTCAGATTATAGAAACATCATATTATACCATCGGTTAATTAAAAGTTCAAAATTAGACTTCTTTGATAGAACCTGGATAAGGATATGTAAGTGCTATCTAAGTAGGGACTATTTACCATTTTGTGGAACATTTAAACCCCTGAGGTCCCATTTTAATGAGAACTAATTACTTCTACCACTTTAAAAGATATACAGCAGCTTTTAATGGAGATCTTTTGGCAACCAACGGTTTATAATAATGAAGAGTGAAATGCTTTAAAGATTGGGATGAAGTAAATACAAGGAGGCTAAGCTATTGTTAGTAGCTGTTTAGTAAACAACATACCAGTAATATTTTGGATTTGGATTTAGCTCACAGGACTTGATTGGTAGATCCTCTGCACAGGTATGCAGTGTTGCAGTCTGCTCCTCCTGTACTCTGTCTACTGGTTAAAGTATGTGTGTGTGTGTGTGTGTGTGTGTGGGTGTGGGTGTACACTGTGTTGAATAAGACTTTTCATTTAGAGACCAACTTTAGTAGTTAGACATAAAGGAAGTTATGTATGCTATCTGCTGTGTGTTTATCTGCCTCTTTTGCTTTGGTTAGTCCTCCCACTGGCCACAATCCTGCCTACTTGTCACCATTGGTGGGGGTTGTGAGGAATTGTATATATCTGTCCCTGGTAGAGTGACACATGCCAGTAAATGGTGTATTTACTGTCACTCCCTGATGTGAGAGACTGAAACAGTGTTTGATGTTTCAATCTCCAGACACAGACTTCTAATAAGCACTTCCACCTTCACAAACATCTGAAAAAGACATGGTCTGAACCCACTGAGTGAAGAGGAGACAAAAAATCCATTTTGAAAATTCCATTATGTAAAATCTAAAAAAAGAAACAAACTTTAAAGTATGTGTTGATGACAGCACAGCTGACTGAGTGGTCTTGATGACCTCTTAGTTCTGATTAGTGGGTCAGCATAGTCACGTTCATTTATTCATTTTTTAATTTATTTTTAATTTTTTTTTTAACCTGTCCTGTCCAGCATCATAGCAAGCAAAATGATAATCTGGTTGCTGTATCGTGCTGAACAAATTTGCTCTGCCAACGGGAGGCCTATGGGTAAGGCTTCTCTTGATAATCTGATACATTTATTTACTTTGAATTACGGAATCTATGTAATCTTGCTGGACCTGACCGGAGTGGACAGAAAAAGATGGAAAATAGCAAAAAGATGCAAAAGGGAAAGAAGAAAGGAGACAAAAACATCACAGACATAAGGAAACAACCCTTAAATCCGCACCATCAGCAGACAACAAACTGTTACACCTGTACATGAACACACCAGAAAATTTCCTATAACTTTTCCAAAAAACAAAAAACAAAAACAACAACAACAACAACAACAACAACAACTACAACAAAAACAGAGCTGCTAGTCATTAAGAGTTTTTAAATAATAACCAAAACGAAAAGACATATCATGAAAGTAGCATAACAGCGACCAGATACTAACTCACTGGAAAAATAAAACGAAGAATTATCTCTTAGTATATAAACCCACTGGACAACTCAGTGACTGTGTCAGCACGCAGAGCATGAGGAATAAGGAGTGATCAGTAATGAGGAGTGGTGAGTGAGATCGTGCAAATGCGATCACGCCTCTACGGAGGTCAGCAGCCCCGGAGCACTAACCCAAGCTACCCCACCACGAAGATGACTCTAGCTCCACCCGAAGGGCGGCAGAGGAGAGCCCCACCAAGAGCCCCCCACGGTCATGGGGAACAGGTCCCAGTGGGCCAAGATCAGCAGCCGCCGGCCCCGCCAGGGACCGGCCACCCAGGGCAGCCCAAGCGAAGGGCCCAGGGCCCCAGGAGCCCAGAGGTGGTCGCCCCAGCCCCCAAAGGCAGAGGGCTTGCACCATGCCTAGGAGGACCAGGCCTCCTAGATAACCACCTGGCGTAGGCCAGCACACACCCCGATGTTCCAGCTGCACATCCTGGGAAACAGGGCGCCATCGACCCCCTCCCCCCACCCTCCACCTACTCCAATCTGCACCCTCCACACCCCACACTCACACCCTCCCCTGTGCCTTACCCACAAGCACTCACTATCACACAGTCACGTCACACATAACCCACCCACCATGCCCTGTGGGAGACATCCCCGGCGGACCAGAGAACGGCGAGCCCCAGATCCGGCCCTCACCGCTATTCCCAGCCACCCCCCATCACCTCTCACACAGATGCGGCCGACCGGGCATCCCCCAAGATAAGCAGCCCCTCCTCAGGGCAGCTGCATTGGTTTCCGGCCCCCAGGGCAACCACCTCCGCCTGCCTATCCCTGACGGCACCCCGGGGAAGAGGGGTGTGAGGTGTCCCCATTGTCCTCCTATTGTGTCTTTTGCAAGTAAAACTGGGGGGCAGTGACCATATTGTGCTGGGAGCAAGGTCATATTAGTAGTCCCGCCCTCCATGTGCCACATGACATGCCCCCCCAGAAGTTGTTTGTGTGTTGTGTTGGTGTTTTGATGTCTAAGTGTAATTTAAACTGAGAGGCGAGTTGCCACAGGGTGCAGCTAAGGAAGCCACTTTGGTGCCCCCCCGGCTACACCCCGCATGACGTGCACGCCTCCCAAATCCCTATGTGTGTGTGTGTGTGTCTCTGTGTGTATGTAAGAGAGACAGAGAGAGCGGGAAGAAGAGGGGTCCGGGGATGTAAGTCTGAAAGGAAGAGAACCTCCCTCCGGATGGTGAGCTGCCAGCAGCACTAGGCACCCCATTCCCCAAGAGGCCCCCCAGGTTAAGACAGGCCAGAGGCAGCCACCCCCCACGACCAGGCCACGCAGCGACTGCAGCCAACAAGCTGCCACCGACCCCAGAAGACACCCACACACCTGACACCCAGGGGGGAAGGAGAGGAGCGGAAGGATAATAGTGGGAGAGCCCAGATCCACAGCGCACCACCCCCAGGCCCACCAAGCCCCCCCGACAGGGTCATGTCAGACCCTCCCCACCCCACCTACTCACCTATGATCTTGCAGACTCCCACTCATCCTAGCACTTGCATACGCACACACACAAACATACTCCCACACCCACACAAACATCATCCAAAGCATAGACACACACAACATACAAACGTCCCTGTCTCACACCCCAGCACCTCCCCCTATAATCCCCCGAATCCCACTCAGCCCCCCTTCAAACCCCTACACCTCTCCTGACCCGGGCCATACCCTGGGTCCCAGGGTGGCAACCAGACACCAGGACATGCACCAGCCCACACCATGGCAGCACATCCGGGCAGGCCCAGACCCCCGGCACATACAGACCCCACCACCACGGAGGGAGGGGGACAACCCCCAGGCACCAGAGCCCAGAACCCCCGCCCAGCCCCCCCCTGGAATAGCCCGGCTGCCTGGCCCAGGACCGACGCCCACCAACCCAGGCCACACCAGTGGCCTCACCCCCTGCCACGAGGCAACCCCAACCACTGGCCCTGACATCCCCCGACGTAGAGCCACCCCCACCGCAGAGCAGCCCGGTCCTGCACCACAAGAAACCACAAAGAACCCTCAACCACCAGTCACTCCCGGCCATTTTCCAATCCCCAAAGCAACGAGGTCACAGTCCTTCACCTACACTAAGTGATGAAGCTAAGCACAGGGGACCAGAGGGAATGAGATTCAGCTACATGGTTCTTTGAGGAGGCAGACATTGTCTCACTACTGATGTGGTCTGCTAAGAGATTCCTAAACTGCTGAATACACAGATTATTTTTGGTTTTCCAGTTTACAAGGATAGCTTTCTTTGCGATGCATAATGCTGTGCGTATCATGTGTGCAGAGTTAATTGCCATATTAATGTCACCCAAGTCACCTAGTAGACACAGTGCGGGGTTTGCAGGAATATTACATTTAAACCATGTTGACATGTCCACACATACCTGAAGCCAGAACCTGCGGACAGGTGTGCAGGACCACAAGGCATGGAGATAGTTGTCAGTTGTGTTTTCATTGCAGTGTGGGCAGATGTTTGATTGTGACAGACCCATCCTGAACATCTTTTGTCCTGTATAATGAGTTCTATGCAGAATTTTAATTGTATCAGTTGTATATTAGAATTCTTAGTCATTTTAAAGGTGTTTAAACATATTTGTGACCATTCATCTTTATCAAAGTTACTGGATAAGTCAGCCTCCCATTTTGAAGTTGGAAGACAGATTGAGTCTTCTAGTTTAGATAATAGTCTATATGTTTTAATAATAGCTTTGGGGCATTGAGATTCATGAATTCTGCCACCCTAATAGGTAGCTCTAAGTTTAATAGATTAATGGTATATTTTTTTTACATATAATTGATTTAAGCTGGCGATATTCTACAATTTTTTGCTACTGATTCCATATTGTGAAGTGAGAATATTAAATGAGAAGAAGTTTCCATTTCATATTATATGTTCTGTTTTATTCCTTTATTTTTCCATTGAGTGAAATTGATAAGCTTTTTGTTTTGCAGGATGTCAGGGTTGTTTCAGAGGGGTGTAAACTTACATGGAAAAAGGCTGAGCTGATGAATGGCAGGTCAAAGATAACCAGATCCTCACACAATGCTTGCTCTACATCTAACCATGGTTCATCAAGCCCGCTAGGTTTAAGTCTGTGAGTTCTGGAGGAAAAGTAATACATCATCAGCATAAAGACTTATCTTATGTTCTATATTTTTGGCATGGATTCCTTTAATCTCTTTATTTTGTCTTATGGCAGCAGCTAGGGGTTCAATAAAAATAGCAAAGAGTGATGGAGAAAGCGGGCAGCCCTGTCTGGTGCTCCCTGCAAACAGAAGTTTGGAGAGGTTTGATCATTGATCTCCATGTGCATGTGTATCTGCCAGCTGGTTGTGACAGGGATGTATGTGCACTTGTGCTGTTCTGTGTGTGTTCCTGTGAATCATGAAAAGTGCTGATGTGTATATAATATAATGACAAGTGGGATTACCATTAACCGTTAAAGGGTCGGAAAGAAGAAGTGTAAAGAGTGAAAAGAGCACCAGTGCCAAAGGAAAAAAGTAATTTAAAAAACACATCTGTGCTGAGAGCAGTGGATTTATTGTTAACTAAATTATCTTTTATGGCAGTATATTGGATATAACATGATCTAGTGAGAATACAGGAAAATCAAAGCAAATACTAAGTCAGCAGAGCCACGGAGTGGTGTCCGGGTCGCGGTACAACTGTCCATTAATAAATAATTTATCCGCAGCGATGACAGCGCGAGCGCCTTCAGTGATGGATTTTTTCTTGATGGGAAACAGGACTCTCCGTCGGTCCAGAATCTCTCTCGGATATTGGTCATTTACTCCGAAGTTCGTTCCCTTCAGTTTGCGGCCCTGGTTCTTCACCTGCTCCTTCTGTTTGAAGCTGACGAATTTAGCTACAATGGGTCTAGGTCTGCTGGACCTGGGTTTCCTCCCGCTGAGTCGATGGACTCTGTGAAAGGAGATGTTTTTAACTGTTTCCTCCAGGAGCTTCAGGTGAGTTTTTCACCATGGTCTTGGGGGTCCTCCTCCGTCTGCTCTGGAATCTCTGCAAATACCAGGTTCTCTCTCATGCTCCGCGCCTGCAGATCGATCACCGTTTCCTTCATCTTCTTATTTTCCTCTGAGAGACGGGTCAAGCCCTCGGTGAGGGTTTTTACCGTCTTTCTGAGAGCAGAGTTTTCTGCAGCCAGACTTTCCACCTGCTTCTGGCTGAATTCTAGTGATTCACGTAGCGCCTGGAACTCCTTGTGGAGAATTTCTACCAGGCTCAAACGTGCATCAAAACTACTGAGTTTCTTATCTATAGAGATCAGAACATCCGTTGAGTCATTCCCCGGTGGTAAAATAGCTCCACGTGAATCCTCATTTCGCTGTCTCTTGGCCTTAGGTGAGGTGAAGGGGGTGGACAAAAACTGGCCAAGTAATCTATATAGTAACAAAAGGTGAAGCAGCTCCAATATCTAAATTTTAACCAAAAGAAATATTACAAGCTACAAACCTAAACTAGCCCAACACATTCTAATTTTTCCATTAAGCTAACTAAATATAACTAAGGGAGAAGCCAAAAGGGCTTTAAGACTTACCACAAACATAAATCAAGACTATCAGTCAGTAAATCACAAAAGAAGAACACAAAAGCCCAAACAGTTTTAACACTGGGGGAAATCTATAATAAAGATCTAAGTTCTTTTAAGAACAAAACCACCAAGCAAAGCTCACAACCACAACCAAAGTTCTTAAGCCAAGGTTTGACTGTCTGTGCAAACAGTTGCCAAATAATCCACAGCTGCAGTTGGCTTTTATTTTCCTCATCATGTGGCTGTAGTGATGATGATTGGCCCGGCAATTGTCCAATCAGCTGGGTGAAGGCAGTGGTGTGGTGCATGGAGCCAATCCTCGGTAGGCAGGAAGCAAGGTGTGTAGAGCATAACCAATCTCCTATGGGTGATGGCACACAGGCATTTCCATGCAACATGAGAGGGTAATTAGTGAAATGACAGGCAGCCATAACAACACCATTTCCCTGTATTTATCCTTTCTAGCTGTCTTGTGGTCATATTTTTGCCAGTGCCCTCACTACTTGAGATAACATTGGGCCGTGTCTGTAATCCACAGACGTTGTTCAGGTACCACAGCTCATCCAGGATGGCACATCAGTGAGTACTGTGGCAAAAAGGCTTGCTGTATCTCCCAGCACAGTGTGGCTAGCATGGGGGAGATACCAGGAGACATGGAAAGGGGCGTAAGAGGACAACAACCCAGCAGCAGGACCACTATCTGCTCCTTTGAGCAAAGAGGAAGAGGAGGGGCACTGCCAGAGCTTTACAAAATTACCTCCAGCAGGCCTCTAATCTGCATGTTTCTGCTCAGACTGTCACAAACAGACTCCATGAGGGTGGTATGAGGGCCCAACATTCACAAGTGGGGCCCTGTACTTTTTACGGATGAGAGAAGGTTCACATGTGACAGACATGGGAGGGCCCTGAGACACCATAGAGAACGTTCCTCAACATCCTCAAGCAAAACCGGTTTGTGGGTGAGTGATGGTCTTGGGAGGCATTTCCTTGGAGGGCTGCACAGGCTTCCATGTGGTAGCCAGAGGTACCCTGACTCCCATTCGGTATCGGGATGAGATCTTCAGACCCATTGTCAGACCATATGGTGATGCAGTGGGGCTGTTGTTGCTTCATATGTGTATAATGGAAGCTATGCAGTAGAGGGGGAGAAATTTGGTGACGGCATGTGGCGGCTGGCTTCAGGATCGAGTGATCCAACGCTCTCTAAGTAAATCCTGAAGGAACGTGTGTTCACCTAGTGACGTGGGTGTGTGGATGTTATCTCGCTATACTATACTATATACTCGCTATAGTATTCCTTTTGTTTGACAGCTGCTGTGGCCTGCTTGGAATCCACAAGAGATCTTTCACTGTGGAAATCGATCAACGTGAGAGATTCATGGTTCCTTATTCATGCTTCAGTGACAACTGGGGCAGAACCTGGATACTGGTTAAAACCTGGATGTGGAATCCTCTGTGAATGCTGGCGTCATGGCAGGATCTCTTGTGGAGCCTAGACACTGCAGGTCATGGGGAATCCTCTGTAGATCCAAGATGAAACTGAGAAAGGGCTGATTCACAAAAGCCCATCCTAAACTGTGAGTCAGGAATTGTGGTTTATGTGTACTGGCCAGTGCAGGATTTTTGTTTTCTCTTTTTTATTTTTTCTTTCTTTCATTTGCATTGTTTTGGGGGCTATGTATTTTGGAAATAAAGTTTGAACTTTTTATCACGGCTATGTGTTGTCTATTGCTTGGGAAGATCTGGCGAAGTGCGACATAAGCAGTGGATACAGGCATGTAGAGGCCACACACACTACTGAACCTCATTTTGAATTGTCTTGAAGAATTTCCACACAAGTTGGGTCAATCTGTGATGTGATCTTTCCACTTTTATTTTGAGTATAATTCTGAATCCAGACCTCCATGGATCAATCATTTTAATTTCCATTGATCATTATGTTATTTTGTTTTAAGCACGTTCCACTATAAAATAGATAAAATATTTCAACTGGAACATTTCATTCATTAATCTAAGATGTTTTGTTTAAGTGTTCCCTTTATTGTTTTGGGAAGTGTAATAACAACCTATCTGGAGTCATAATAGGTGCAATGATCTGGCCAGGTCCACTTTTGGTCTGTCAGTCTGTCATAATTTTGTTAGTTTTACTTTTGATTTCTTTTTTTCTTGTTCCTGATTTTGTGAGTTTAATAAGGAAAAGTTTTATTTTTTTCATGTGTCTGCATCATTAATTCCTGTCTGCCTAGGTCTGTTCCTGAACTTCATAAAACAATAATAATAACAGTTCTCTTGAATCTTGGTAACATTTTATGTTGTATTTAGAAGAAAACTTGTCCCTCTTGTCTTCCCTCATGCTTGAGTATGTTTTCTTTTACCCTAATGCTTTGTCACTTCTGTTTTCCCACGCCACCAGTTTCACCTCATTCCTGATTCTGTCATCATGACTCTGGCACAAACTATTTCTCTTTCTAATTAGTCAGTTCCCAGCGCTTTAAATCTCTTTTATTTTCTATTATTCTCTGACTTTCATGCAACCCACTTCCTCTCCATCGTCTTGATACCTGTGAAGCCTCATCACATGTCTTTGACACCTCCTACTTTGCACATGCAACGTCAATGTCTCTACTCCTGAGTCGTATGATATCCCCTTCCTTCATTTGTTATTGCTCCACAGAGATGATATAAGAGTCTAAATTCCCAAAAAACTTATTTTAAAATCATCTGCACTGTTTTTTCTTTCTTTGAATATGTAGAATATTCAATACCAGATGCTTATAATGCAGATATTGCAGCTATTGCCTGCACATGAGAGTTGTAAATTAAAAACAAAAACACCCCAATGCGTATTTAAATTAAATGAACTTTGTATTGCAAATTAGAATGTTTTATTTTACTGATTAATGAAATGACTGATCAATTATGAAGCTTGTTAGAACTTTAATATGAGATTTTACTGGGGAGCAGCATCTCATAACAGGTGGTTATGCCCCAGTATAAATGGTCTAGTGATGCCAAAGGTATATGTGCATTTCCAGGATAATGCCAAAGGTGTGGGCAGCCCATGATTGGCCATGATTTACACCAAAGACAATACAGTGCAATGACACTGCTAACAGCTATCGTCTCTCAAACTAGTTTCATCCTTCAGAGAAATAAACTAATATTACTACACCAGTACTAATATAATGTTTAATGTCATTTACACATTAGAATTTAGAAACTGGGATTTGCAATTGGCCCTTGAATGCACCACTTTTTTACCAAAGGGAAAGCAAACTTCAGTTTACTGTGGCCCATATAAACAGCATTTCTTAACATTAGCTGCTAAAAATTTGAACAAAACACAGAGGAATGAACATACAGGGAGGCCCAGAGTTTAAAAGCCAATTTCTGTTGCAGGGATTGCTACATGAGTTTGGGATGGAGTAAGCTACCTGCCTACGTTACATCAGCCCCCCTATGACTCATGGATGAGATTGTGCCTTTAAGAGTGTACAAGTCAGTACAAGCTGTCTGTGGCCAAACTTCAGATGAAAAAATGTAATTGAGAATTAAACCGTCAGTCAAGTCTTTGTCATAACAGTGAGCGGAAGCGTGTGCAGAGTTTTTGCTCTCATGCTAGCTTTTGCATGCTATGTAAAACCCTGCTTATGTGCTCAAAGAGTTATTGAGTACAGTTTAAATTCAGCTTATATTTGCATTATAGCTAGAAGCTGTAAATTAGGTGCTTACTAAAAAAAAAAGAAAAAAAAATGCAGAAGTTGCTCAGTCTGTGCCCTAAAACAAGAAACAACTAAATAAAATGTTTATCAAAAGATTTCTAAAAACTTAAATAATAAAACTGAGAGAACAGACAACTTATAAAAATGGTGTAATAAGTCTCCTTAAAGTTGCACTATGTAACTCTCCGATCTTAAAATAATGATATTCCGATTAGTTTTGATGGCACAGTAACATTTGTTGTGTTCTTTCCTGCAGCCAGTCGTTGCAGCAACATCCAGAGGCTGAGAAACTGCATAACTTTCAGAATGCTGCAACACTTTACATTCGAATTTCACTTTATGCAATGCATCACACAATAGCAACTGGATATCAACACATTATTCTGAGCACACGCTGTCACTGAGTCATCAAAGAAACACAAGAGGACATTATTGAAATAAGGGAAGAAAAGGGACGCTGAAGTGATTCCCAATTTGCTGGTTTGTATACAAAGCAAAGTCATGTTGTGTTTTCATCCATCTGACAAGCTCAGAACTCAATACACTTATTTTCAACAACAGTCCAAGTGTTTAGTTACATTTTTGTTCCATTTGTTACATCGTCTTTACTTCCGTAACTAAAACAGAAGTTAAAGACTTCCATGTTATAATAATAATAATAATAATAATAATAATAATAATAATAATAATAATAATAATAATAATAATAATAATAATACATATACATATACATATACATATACATTTATTTTCATTGTAAACATCCACATTTACCGGTTATGTCACACAGTGTGTGAATGAGTGTATAGATTATTGTGTGTAAGGGTTTATGTGTGTGTTGCCCTACTTTCCTAGCAGATCAATGTTGAGAACTAGACTTGAGGGCTTTTGTATTCTACTTTAGAGGTCACTTCTGGTTGAATATGCATATACCTGCACATGCAGACAGACTGTTTTCATAGTGTATTTATTGTCTTTATGTCCTCTTTTTTTATTTCTTTTGTTTAATCAGCTTAATCACAAACTGAGGTGGTCAAAGGAGAAATGTATTTCGTTCAAATTAAACAAATATACATAGTTTTGATGTGATTATTTTCAAGTACATGTTATTGCAAATGTACTTTCTCTATTTTAGATCCTGGCTGAAAAGTTCAGCTTCGCCAAGTATAGATTTTAGCAGCCTTTTCTATCAAGATGCATGGCTGCTTAGTCAGCGGGGTCTTTCCAATAAACTTACCTTGATGTGAAGACACACATCAGACAGATTCCTTTAATGAAGGTTTATTGAATTGTATCCAGCTTTTGATGTATGATACCACTCATTTCCTTTCCAATCAGATACCAAGTTATATTCAGCCTGGTGTCGGTTATACTGACCTGATTCTAAAACTTGGTAAAAAACTTAAAATATTTGGAAAATCAAAATAAATAGTATTGTATTTCATATTATAGCATTATGGCAGAGCTACACGCCACCAACAGCTCCAGATTTTCTCACTAGTACTTTCCTGTAGCAACAAAGGACTCCGGGACTGATGTCTGTCTTGTCTTGTCTTGTCTTAAAATCATTTGTCCTGCTCTGCTCCCCCTTGGTGGATCATAACATCCTAATATTCTGTGTTATTCCCTTTTTACATGTTTGATTAGGTTTGTGGTGGCATCTTACTGTTTTCCCACACTTCACATACTGCATTATTGTTGTTTGGAACTACAAATAAGTAGAAGCAGTAAGTAGGACAATTCAACAATTAACATCTTTTGTAAAATGGCAAGACTAAAGACAATGCCATTAAAGATCTAGCATCAGCCTCTTGACAATAGTGGAAAATGTGGATGTAATGTTGAGAAAGTGGTTAACGAGGAGAGGAAAAGAAATTAAATAAGACCAAAAAAAAAAAAGAGGTTTGAAAGATTGCGTCTTGTTGTGTAGCCTGTTGACAATAAGGCTGCAGAGCTGATGATGGGTGACACAGTCAGGGTCAAAGGTGACTGACAGTTCAGGCCCAGCGCCTGTGCAGCCTCCAGCCTGACAGCCATGACGGACAGGCACAGAAGAGAGTGATGGGCTGTGGCTGGATGTCACCATTAAAGACTGACAAACTGAGAGATCGTAGTCTGCCGTGTGGGCCAGACCTGCTGGTGTGACAGTGAGGATGACAATGATAAGTAAGTAAATCTTCTTGAATGACTTACTCCATTTTTAGCAGTTTTAGTATCCTTTGGAAAGCATACTAGCCATGAACATCACATCATCATTTGACAATAGTTCTGCACAGGGTCGTAAGCTTTGCAGAGAATGAACAAAATGCCAAGTGCTGCATCAGATTTCATCTGACCTCCCTGCAGGAAATTCACACGAGGCGCTGCCGTACCAGAGCCATCAGAATCATCAAGAACCCGCCCCATCTCAATAACTGTCGCTTTCAGCTGCTGAACTCAGGCAAGCAGTTCCACGGCCTGACAACAAGAAATGAGAGACTCATTGGGAGCTTTTTTTTGTGCCACTCAGGGCCCAACTCACCATTTTTACAAGCTCTGGATATTTTATTATTCCATTCTGGTTTACATCTAATGCACAATGTCACTTCTGGTTACCACATCTGTATGTGATCACTTATGCCAGACAGCTGAGGTCATCTGTCCATGCATGAAAAATTCAGTGTGGCTATTATACCATTAATAAATTGAACATTTAGTTTCTGGGTGATGAAGACTTGGTGCAGCTTGTGTACACATCTCTTGTGTGGTTCATGTATATGTTAGCTCTGTAGATTTGCTCTCAATTTTCAAAGCTTTCAGAACATTTGCAAGGCTGAGGATGATTAAAAGCCACGTGGTAGATGAAACTAGATCAGAGCTTTATGCACATGAAAAAGCCCCACCTTACCACCATATACAAAAATTATGTTAATCTGAGGAAAAAAAACAGCCTTAAGGATGGGAGTCATAAAGGGGGTGTGTAGGATGTGTATTCAGAAGATAACCCACCTAATGTTTTAATGATGTGGGGAGGAAAACCACTCTGAGCTGCAGTGAAAGCAGGCCCAATATACAGAGAAGGAGATGAGAGGGCGAGCAGCCTGCAGCCAAAAGTAATGAGTCAAGGTGATTATTAAACCAATATTTTGTGACAGGAAACCATTCCTCAAGCAAAAGAAAGGGGTGATTTCTGGGTTATGCTCACATATTTTTAAAATCTAAGCACACTAAAGGAAGGGCAGAGCTTGTTGTAACTGCATGCAGTGGAGGTATGACCATCCCAGCTGTAGATGTCTGTTATAGAAACCGCAGTGGAATTAGTAAGATATGTAATGCCTTGAGAGGAATGTTAACATGGTGACTGAAGAGGCTAACTCTATGACATAATTTCTGAAAACCTTCAAGAAATAAACTATGGATAGTCTTCTCCGCTCTGATAGTCTCATATACTACAGGTGAAAGAATGTTCTGAGTAATCTGTAAAACGTGACATTTCCATGTCATTGGCCAATACACTGGTTTAAAAATGAGAAGCACAACTATGGCATGTACTTCATCTAAAAAAATGGCTTTGAAACCCAACCAAATAACAAATGAACACGTAACACATGGAAACAGTCACATGAAAAAAAAGGTGTATAAATTGCCACCTTAAGTAGAGTTTGTCCCTCCTTCACAGGTAAATAACCCAGAGTGCAGTAATAGATTTTAGCATGTTCTTTGTAGATCTTCTTAACAGTTTAGCTGAGGTGGACTATAATCTTGACATGATCCAAATCTTTTTAAAAAACTGTAAAAGATTGTGACAGAGACTTTTTTTTTCTTTTCCTTTCTGTCCTGTCCAGCACCATGACAACAGGCTGCCATGTTTTTCTAAATAAATTTGCTTTGCCAAGAGGAGCCTTTTGGATATGAGGCTCCTCTTAAAACCTAAATATTACTAATATTTAATTTAATTTAATTTAATTCAGTTTAATTTAATTCAGTTTAATTTAATTTAATTTAATTTAATTTAATTTAATTTAATTTAATTTAATTTAATTTAATTTAATTTAATT
>JBAFTA010000008.1:8896478-8912073 GCA_036919975.1 Melanotaenia parkinsoni | reverse complement strand
AGGAAAGAGAACAACAAAAGAGAAAAAACAAACAAACAAAAAAAAAAAATCACACAGACAAAAAAAAAAAAAAAACAAAAAAAAAAACAGACAACCTGCTACACTGTAAAGAAACAGTAAACATCTTCACTCATCCAAGAAAACACAGCAGACAACCATCAGGAGCACCTGTGGGAAGAAGAACTGTGAAAACCATAAACAACAATGAACACAACAACTGTACTGTTCTGTCTGTGTGTTAAACCAGCGTGTGAACACAGATTAAGCAGCAAGCCAAACTCGTGTCTCGTAAGCCAGGAATGCGAGCGTCTTGGTCCTTTACTTCCTTTTCTTTACTGGGTTGGCAACTTAAAAAGCAAGTAAAACTGTAAAAAACAAACAGAAAAGGAACTTAATGTCTGATATCAGCAAATACCACTCAGATTAGCTAGCTAACAGGAAGCTACATTTAGCCTAGCATGTTCTAACTGTTAACACACATTTAAGACCAAATAAAGCTAATAATTTAACCATTCTTGTCTATGGCAAACATATGTGTTAGCTAAAGTGAGACCAAACAAAATACTTAAAGACATTGCTGTCATGGGAAAAAAGTAAAAAGTAAAGTGGTGCTCTAATAACTGATAATTAGAAGTATTACTCGTTTAACAAGAGTTATAAGAGACTACATCCAATCCCATGGCCAAATCTTCAGTATATAATTGTCATTTATTTGGGATCATAGATGAAGATCAAGGGGTTTTAATAGGCTAAAAGTTTTAATAATGTTGTCTAAGTAAAATCCTCAGATAAACCAGAGTAACATACATCAAATCCTTTCCTATGACAATGCGAAGCAAGCAGAGTCCAGCGTACTTGGCTGATACATCACTATATGCAACTAGATTATGCACGTTACAATCAGGCAGCCAGTAGAGGTAGCAGACAGGTATTTATGGGAGGGTAATGCATAAATAACAGCTGCCACTTGTCAATGCACACCAGGTGCTGCTTCTGTAATCAAGTTTAACAGATGAAGTGCGAGGATTAAAAGAGGGAAAGGGAAAAGGAGAGGGGGACCATGATATGAATGGTTTATTCTTTGCACCTACTCCAACTTTCCAACAAATTTACTAAACCTCAAATTGATATTTTTTTTAAATCTTTCCAAGAAGCAGAAAAACAAATGTCTCTTAACCCAGGAAAAATGTAGAAAGTGTTAGTTCTGTAAGAACAGTTATAACAGAGGTAGTAATTGTATTTTAATTAATAAAGCCGTGGTAACATTTAGTACTTAGACCACTATGGTACTTATAATTTCAACTGGAGTTGTATTAAATGCAAGCAAAGCAGGCAGTCTGTTAGTCAGTTAATCTGCTGTAGTCAGATGTTGAACTCTGTGCCCTTTTTAGCTGGATGATGCTGTAATCTCACATCTACACACACCTACACACACAAACATGCACATACATATATTTTTGTGAGGACTTAATTCACATAATGGATTCCTTTGCTTCTTACCCTCACCACAACCCTCATAAGTAAATACTTTGCAGCCAAACCTGAACTTATTCTGAACCAAAAAAAAAGTGATCTAAGAATATTATAGACATGCAAGTACACACCCACACACATGCACAGAGTTGCCATAACTAATTTCATAAACCCAGATGGCTTTTGACATGCAATCCTTATCTTGAATTTTACATGCACACACCGACTCATCTCAGCAGTCCTTCGTGGCAAAGATTAAGGGTTGGTGGATCTCAGTCCATGATTTGAATTATCCTCCTTCTCAGACATTTAGTTGAAAATATTTAGTTTAGGTGAGAAAAGGTGAAACACGCAGTTTAACATCAGAATTGTGTTATAGACTGACATCACAAAAACAATGGAAAACCTCTATAACCCCAAACTTAATTTCTACTTTCCAATCTTCAGCCCCAATTAACTCTAAACACTAACAGTGTAAAAATGACAATATGAAATGCATAATTAATTAAGCTTAATTAGGTACCAATGTTCCAACACTCCAAATGTACCAAAGTGAGAGGGCAACAACTTTTCTAGTTCATAAAATGATCAGTGCTTTCTGGATTTTCTTAAATTCTTATTGTTTTTATTTGGTTTAGTCACTGGTGCCTCTATTGTTCTTGGAAAGCCCCTGTTTTAGGATCAGTTAGTTTCATCTGCATTTTGTTTTTCATTTTGAAACAGATTTATCCTTTCTGTGCATTCTGGTTTTACACCTTGGTTCAGCTGCTAAGTGCCACTCACCTGCAGTGTGTTAAGCCATCAGCTCTCTCAGTAAATTACTTGCCAGATTTCTTATGTTCTCTGCCTGCTTGTGATTGTTTCCTCTATTGTCAGCCTCTAACTCCATTTGCCTAGTGTGTTTATATCTCTGTTTTGGGTTTGTGTTGCAACTGCAGTATCTTACATTTTGATTTGACAGTTTAAAATGAAAAGTATACACTTATCTTCCTTTTACAGCATGAAAGTATATGAAAGTGCACCTAGGTCCTCCACTGCAAGTAAAGGTGATAGTTCAAGTTAATTGCATAGTATTTTTTTACTTTATACTTGCTGCAAAAAAATCTCACGCAGAAGAAGAGTCCTGCGTGTTAATTCTTTCAAACCTTTAATTTAATATAAGAATGTGACCAAGATGGATCCACATCACCTAAATCTCAGCAAAACATTTCTCTAAAGCTTTAAACAAGGAAGGCAGTGCAAAATGACTTTCATAGCTTATTAAAAAGATAAACTTGATGTCCTTCCTCCATCTAAGACAAGTGTAAAGCAAAGACAATTGAAAACAAGTAACTTTTCAGATGAGATTATGGTAATTTATGAAATTTACATTTAAAGGCTTGATATATGACCTCAGAGGAATTTTGTTTTGATTGAAAACTTAAAAAAAAGTCCCAACACAATTTATTCCCAAAATTTAAAGCAAACCTGCACAGATACTGTCATGGAGCCCCAAGATCTGGTGTTTTTTCCTCTTGTGTTACTCCTTTTCTTTGTGTGGATTGTGTCTTACCTTGGTGTGTACGGGAAGCGTGTCCTATGGTTAGCCAACACACCTGAGAGGAATCTGGCTCGTTGCACCTTGCTTATAAACTCCAAGCTGACCTTGATTCAAAGCTGGATAGTTGCATCTAAGTGTTTTTTAAGTGTTTAAGTTGACTAAACCAACTTTCCTCCTCCTATAAGATTACCTGCCTGAGATCCATAGCTGACTCCGTAGCTATCTGCCTGCTCACCGTCTGGATTCCTGAAACTCAACCAAGCTTTTGTCCCGGTCAAGCCATCCTCAATAAATCTGTCAAACCTGCCTTGCTTCCTAAATAATTTCCCTGGGTCCAACTCTTTGTGACAGACCACAACTTCCCTGCTGTACATCATGGTTGGGCCATTTTTCTGTTTTGTGTCACCGAGACAACCAAGAAAATTTGGTCACATAGCATTACATTAGACAGAAATTTTGTGTCAATGCATATTTACATTAAGCAAGTTGCTTTTATTTGTAACCTTAACCAGGTACTGTAGTGCCTGGGTCAACTGACAACCACTTAGTATTTCACTTTAATTCAATTATGCTTTATTATTATAGCACCAATTTACAATGTCATCTTAGGGCACTTTACAGACTAAATCATACAGCCAATTCATAAACAATAGCCTAGCTTACAAAACCAGTAGATTGCATCAAATCTATTGGTTTTAGAGGGAATCTAAGTTCTGTTCTAAGTTCTATGAAAGACTTTAAGTTGCTGATGTGCAATCAGCTATAGAAAGAAATTAGTGAATTTATTCAAACACAGGTAAAAAGAGTGCTTTTGTACATAGGGCTTCAACACAAGTCCTGAGCTTGAAAGAGCTGCACCTACTGGTGCCATCCACCCCAAACACCCATCTTCCTAAGACATTTTGTAGCTTGTTAAACTGTTGTTGTTTTCTCCCTTGATATGGTAACAACATAACAGAGCCTGTTAGTTTGAGGAACAGGTAGTTTCTGTAACCATACACATGCTTTGGCAAGATCCATAGAATAACTTCCATTACAGTCACTTGGCCAATGCTTTTCTCCAAAATGACTTACGTCTGAAAATAGGCAGTAGCGTTAAGGGTCTTGCCCAAAAACCCAAAACCCACCTGGAAGGTATCATATTTGCCTCATTGTGTTATGTCCCCTGTGGGATTCAAACTCCAGTATGAGAGACGAATGCCAGCTGAGCTATCCAGCCACCCAAACGAGCTGTCCAGCTCAAACTCAGATAGAGTAGATCAAAGGGTCTTTATGAATTAAACTCTGTGGCCTGGAAGGGATGCAGGTGGCAACATGAAGCTTTCTGATCCAGTTATAATGGTTTTCGTCAGAGGTTTTCAAATCATGTGTTGGATCTCCCAAGCACTGTTACAGGCTCAGTGAATGTATAGTGCATGATGAAATAAACCTTTGGAAAACTGTTTATGAATTTAGTGATGTCTGGATGTGGCAATCTATAGTAATTTTGGTTCCTTTGATAAGTGTGTCTGGGATTAAACAATCTTATCAACCCATAAATAACCATAAACATCTGAATTTGACATCATCTTGGCAAGAGAAGCTGATTTTGGATGGAGGTAACACAGAAAAAGCAGTTCCCACAGAAGTTAGTAAACCCTTCACATTTTTGCTAATATTTCATTATATCTTTTAATGGGACAACACTATAGAAATTAAACTTTGACATACAGAATATCAAAGTTTAGTTTTTTATAATGTTGTCCAAGAAAACATATAATGAAATATTTGCAAAATTGTGAGCGGTGTACTCACACGTTACTGAAAATTACATAAAAAATTATCTCCAAGTTTTATGAATTAATATTTGATTTATTTAATTTAAATTGCTTAAAATCCATCAATTGATTTTTTTGTTATTGGACACACATTGTCAGCCAGCATTGTTGCAGATTCAGCTCTTTCCTATTGTAGCTTGGTGCTGCTTTGTTCAGGGGAACTGAATACATTCTGGATCCAGGTAAATGATCCAGCACTGATGGTACAACCTATCTCAGTGATGGTTGGGAAATGCCCAATCAGTTTCCTACGCCACATTAATAACCAAAAATCCACTTGAATTTGCATCAGAATAGTTTTTTGTCCATGGGATAAATCACACTGTTAACCTAACAGGATCATTTTTGTGAATCAGTATTTACTCTGAGGTCAGTCTGTCCTCTAACCAAAAGATCAGCTCTCTGAAGGTCTATCACAGGTACTTTGTGTATTTATTTAGTTTCTAAGTTTTCTGATTGTCTGTATATGCCTGTTAAATGTCTGTTATACATAATTACTACCTGAGTATTTATTATTTTAAGGAGATGAAGAACACAAGGATATTTTGACTGCCTGCTGTGACTCCAGTAATACCTGCTATTTGCATTTCTCCTGTTTTACTACTAGATTCTGTGCATAAGTAGAACAGAGCTGTACATATATTACACAAACGTAGGAATAAGTACAAGTTGATAAATTCCACACTTTGCATGAAAATGTGTTTTTTTAAGATCTTAAATTAAATACATGCAAATCTGTGCATAAGGATGGTTGATAGATGAGGAGCTCAGATTCTGAAAACCTCATTCATATCTACACAGTTACTTGATTTTCTTAACACATTTCTGTTGTTAATTAATTTATTTTCTTTAATTCTAGGATTCTGACCTTTTAAGTTCTTTAGATATGTTTTAGGAAAGCTTAAACAGCATATTGTTTATTGATATTCTAAATATTGATATGATATTATGTTTAAATCAGCAATATGTTTTTCCTTTAGAGGATATACTGAGTTCTATCAAGAAATGTCCCACTGAATATATCAATTATTGTACGGTGTGTGTATATGTTTGTGTGTGTGAGGTAATGACTAATCCCTGGCTCTGTCTACCTCTCTCTTGCTGCTGACCTCTGTGACAGCTCTTCCGTCCTCCCCTTCGTGCTATTGCTGCTACGATTCTCACCCATTCTGCAGCTGATATGCTTACTGCAGCACTCTTCCTCCTCAAAGGCGAACCATGAACTGCAGCACAGCTGCATGACACATTCATTCCCAATAACCGAGCCACATCTTGTTAAACTCCCAACGCGCACACACAGGAGCATCTTTGCTAAAAGATGAAGCGGTTTATGATAACAGTGAGAAAGACCTGCAGGAAGCATTGTTTCTTACCACATGGCTGCGCTAGAGCTTCTGTCCTCAAGTCACACATATGATCATTTTTAAGGCTCATAACCATTTAATAATAACCATTTAATTCAGCGGGATAATTAATTGGTTAATTCAGTCTCCAATTTTCTGACGAATTTAGTAAAGGTTTAAGGCATGACTGGGTAAGAAATGGCCACATACTTTAAAAATGGCCATTTTGCTAATATGGTTTCTACGCTGTTTGTTTTGTTCATACTGTCCTCTTGCTCTACGCAGATAAAAATAATAATAATGCTATCACATAAGTTATAAATTATTTATTAATTTAAATGTTGTGTCTTGTGTATAAATAAATTTAGCTGATGAACTCCCACACTGGTGGTTAGAGGTTGTTGGATGGGGTAGAGGTCAGGGCTGTGAATGCCAGCCAAGCTCTTCCTTACAAAACAGTTTACAACATATGTCATGAGTCTAGTCAGAAACAAGGAGGAAGGACCCAAGCACAAGATGAGGAAGGAGGGGGGTAGATGGAAATAGGATGTATTAAACAAGTTCTGGCAAAGTGAAGCAGGGAAGACATGAAGGCGAACAAGAACAGGATAGAAAATTATATAATTAGCAAAAGGAACCAAAGAGTATTTATGCTGAGGGAGCTCATGACAGCAGGTGTAGTAATCAGCAACTGAGAACCAGGTGAAACAAGGGAACAGGAAGGAAATACAGAATATATGAGGGAAAATCTTTCACAAAATAAGGCAGAAAGCAAGACTAACATTATTCTAGACCAAAGAATACACAGCAGAACAAAATGAAATACAAGCACAGAAACCTCAACCTAAACACAACGAAGCCCAGCTTAAAAACTAGAAAACACATAACAAGACCTGAAAATGGAAAACCAACAGAAACAAAGCAAACAACAGAACCAAAACCCACAGATCATCTGCTGACTTTTTGAACTATCATGTCAGTGTAGGAAGGACTGCTGCAAAATACCACAGCATCATGGTTCGACACACGGGAGGCAACGTCGCTCCTTCTCCATTTGTTTGGAACCTACATATTGAGGTAAAAATCGTTGTTCTCCTCCAGCCAAGCGACAGGTGACATTCGTGCATGTGAAATGTTGTGCTCGTTCATGTAGACGTGCACACAGGGCTTGCGACGCGACACAAAAAATAGAAAAATGTTCAATTTTTGTTGCTGTCGCCTGGCACTACAGCCAGTCAGCGAGGGGCTTCATGGACTGACCAATGAGAGCAGGCTAGACAGCGCAGGCTGCAAACACTTTGAACATGGAAGAATAGATCAGTTTAGCTTAATGATGTTTCTTATTTTGTAAACTTGGATGAACCCAGAGTTGTCTCTCATTTATACAGTAAACAGCAAGATTTTTGTCAATTCGTGCAAAATCTTCTGACTCTCCATCGGTCATACTTTGTCACGTCACGGACTGCTTTGAAAATGTCAAAATCCCCACCAATATCATAACCAATCAAATTTCATTCTTAGAGCACGAAGCACGACACTGCTGCCGTTTGTCGCGTCCAGTGTGTTCGGTTTCACGAAGGTTGCGATGAATTTCGCCTGTCGCTATCGTTGGTCGCCTCCCGTGTGTCGAGCCCATCACAGTTATGGGATGTCCTGTCCAGCATCATGACAGCAGAATGATAGTCTGGATGCCTAAAGAGGAGTCTTTTAGGTATGGGGCTCCCCTTGAATTGTTATTCTTTATTATTATTTTAAAATATGTTTTTGCTTATAATCACTGGAAATAGCAAAAGGAAAATAGATAGAGGAGAAATAGGAATAAAAAAGACAGAAAAAGGTAGAAAGCAAACCCCCCAAAGTGCATTCAAAGCTAAACAGAGAAACTAAACAGCTGCTACACTTCTTCAATCTTCTAAGAAAACACAGACGATCTATAGGGGCACCTGCGAGAAGAAAAACTGTAAAAACCATGAACAGCAACGAAAAAAACAGCAACAAATATGTCTGTGTGGGTGTGTGTCTGCAATTTGTGTATGCATGTGTGCAGGGGTGTGGGTGTGTATGTAGGTGTACTACTGTAGGTGTTGGTGTGTACTAAGCATTAGGGGTGAACTGTGTTGAGTAATTATGCAAATGCAAAGAGCAATGTGCCATATTTGCCTCCTAAAATCAACATCAAGGACTATGGTGACACTTTCCCAGTGTTCTGCATGAAAGTGGAGGTAACACGTTTTCTACTGCATGCAACCTCGTGATGGAACACCAACAAAAGTCATCAAGAAGACAGAGAATGTGTGACATAGTCAGACATCACCATGATGGAGTCTGACATCCCGATCTGTTGCAAATGCTGAAAGTCATGATATTTTTCATTTCTTATCTTTTTTGTGTCTGCTGTTTGAACAATACATTGGAGTTTCAAGAGCATTTTGGCAAAAGGTAAAATACTCTCCAAGGGTGCTTATTTCTATAAATAATGTTGTAATATCAGAAATTAAATTTTAATACATTTTTAATACAATTTTAGATCGTTATGCAAAAAAAAACAAAAAAAAAAACATCAAACAAAAAAAAGCTAAAACCACTTTTTTCTGCAACTTTTCATAAATTCTGCCATAAAAATCATAAAATCAGGCATTTTAGGTCCCAATAATCATAGAATACCTGCAAAAAGGAATTGACATAGACATTTTTACTCTAGCATGTCAATTTACACCGTTAAGATAAGATCATACTACAAAGCAGCATCCTGCCATTACCAGCAAAACCTAAAAAAAAAACACCTATGTAAAGTGACTGAACATTAAATACTTGCACCTTTTTTTTCTTATGAGATCAGCTTAGATAATAAAAAATCTGCGGGCTTTTATTTGTATTTGGTCAACAACATTATCATCTCCAAATCTTTCACAGCATGCTGAAGCCTTGATTCCAGAGTATTATTTAGATAAAGATTTGCTTGTGTTGAGTTTCCACCACAAGATCAGATGCATGTGAACTGTGTGTGTTGCATGTGCGGTAGCCTAGCAGCTACCAGCAGAGATATTGATGCTAGTGACCTCGAAGCCCTCAAATGACAGCCATCTACTCAATAATAGATTGCCCTCTTCTTATGGGAAAAACCGAGTGTGAATGTCCGGGTTTGCCCATGTGTGGATGAGAGGGTGAGAGTAAATGATATATGGGGTTTTTAGAAGCACATTTGTGCTGTGTGTTAAAATGACTTTGTACCCGTTGCTTGTTTCTGTTTACTCGTATGTTCTGCAGCATAAAGGGGGGAGGTGCAGCAGAGGGAGTTGCCATACAGAAGCTAAATATTTCTCTCTCCACAGGGGGTGCAGAAAAACTGTAGGAGATAAAGGTATGAGGACGAAATGCAGAAGAGATGAGGAGGAGCTGGATCGATAAAAGGAAAGAGGGCTAATTATGAGCAACAGGTGTGAATGGGTACAATATGAATAACATGGGACTGATCATAGCAGCTAAGCTGATTGGCTGCTGATTAGATGTGTGATGTAACAAAATCCCAAGATGTTATCCATCCAGCTCAGTTTAGTTCTCTAGACATATGGAGCGTTCTTCCTTTCATGTCCATGTGAGCTTTTAACATGTGAAGTCACATGGGAAAGAAGTTAAATCAATATCAATGCATCATGATTAATTGGCCAAAACAAAGGTTCATCAATCATGGGAAATCTTTGTTTTTATCCCACAGACAAAAATGAACTGATATATAAATCTGTCATAGAAAAGATTTAATAAAGGTTTGAATTTATAAACCAGTGTTTTAAAATATTAGCTGAAAGCTGGCTCCAGCTACATACTGTAATTCTGAATGTGGGGATAATGTAAAACATCATGTTCTGGCTACAGTTGTGTGTCATATTATTTTGCAAAATATTGTTTTTAAATATTCGCCTCAAAATATTTCTTGTCCTTAATGATGAAAATTTATTGGGGCCACACTCGTAATGAAAGGAGAGAGGTAGCTTAGTGGTTACATAAGTGGGCTTGGGTCTAGAGAACCCGGGTCCAAGTCCCCGGATTGTAAACTGAGATAAACCACTGTGGGCCCCTGAGCAAGGCCCTTAACCCCCCCACTGCCCCCACACAACTGCTCCCTGGGTACTGAAACATGGCAGATGGGTCGAATGCAGAACCAAATCGGTATTAATAAAGTAAGAATTATAAAATTATTATTATTACTTTAACAAATATACATCAGTCAAAGAAGATTTAATGAACTCCTGAAGAAGAAATGCACAAATCTGATCCACTGCACTATTTAATCTATTTTAACTCCCTAGTTTCCAACTCTGCGCTTCACTTTGAGCTTGAAGAGCTTTTTTCCCTGCATGATGTTTGATTCAGGATTATGAATCTTCTTACTGGTAACATTATAAAGAGAGAATGTGTCTTTGAGCATTTTAATAGAAAAGACGCTCTCTTTCAATAATGTCTTTTGAAAATACAGAAAATTTGTTATGTAAATTTAATTTTGCAACTTCTGTGAAGTGGAAACTTTGGGCACCCCCTGAACTCCTAGACACCCTCTCTTGTGGGAGTAAAGGCCCCAGGTTGGGTCACACTGCTCTCAATCAAAAAATCTTTGACCTTCATACCATTTTATGCAGTGGGACTCATCACCCTGGAAACCAAGAGGCAGACTCGAAATGAGCACTGCTTTGATGGAGTGACTTGTGTCCATTTGATGTTTTTTTTTGCCACGTTACATTGGCGTGCTTCCACCGCATAGTATGGTGTTAGGAAGTCATGCTTATTTTGCATACCACTGTGAGACCAGGCTTGTTTGAGATCGCCTGCAGGGGAAAGAATGAAGAACCAGTTGAGGAGCTTTATGCATTGAATCTTGATGTCTCCTAGATGTGTCTCAGTGGAGGTGCTCTATTCTTGTCACGTCAAACTGGAAGGACACCCTGGGCCACCCTGTTGGAAGGATTACATATCCCAGCTGGCATAAGAATGCTTTTAGACTCCCACAGAGGAGGAACTAGCAGGCAAAATGTGATCAGAAGGTACCATTTTTTTATTTATATACCTTTATTATTGTCAAGGGTGTGCAAGAGTCACCACAGCTATTGTGCAAAACAAACACAATATACGTTTAGATTATTTGACAAAAAACCCCTCTTTTTACTTCATTTTCTATTTAAGTTCCTCAGTTTTCTGCGTGATATTTGGTGAAACACAGTATGTCATCTTTCAGTGGGAAAAGCTTTCTCAGCACAGGAAATGAATTGAATTTCGTGCCTCTGTTCATCTCTATTTGTTGCTGTCAGTCTGAATTGGGTGTATGGGGAGCAGCAAAGGAAAAGGCAGGTGAGAAGTGTGTGTGTGTGTGTGTGTGTGTGTGTGGGGCACAAAACTGTCATCTGAATGGTGAAGAGCCTTTGCAGCTCAAGCCCCAGAGTAACTTGTAGAAATATTTTATGTAATGAAACATAGTTATAAGGTGGAGAAGCTCATGAAAGAGGAGAGGGAGAGTTTCTATGGGTGGAATCTCAATGCATCAAATACTGATGGAAATGTTTATCACAAGCATAAATGTTAACCAATAAAACAAAAGTGGAACCTCGTTGATGTATTTATCTGTGAGAATATGGTAGACACAGTTAGAGTTAGTCATCTTTTATACTGATGTTCTTGGGAACAAAATAAATGCCATTACTGCAAAATGAAGGGACACAGCTCTTACAACACTTTCAGACACACTTTGTTCTGGTTCTGGCTCTGGCATGGTTTTTGAAGAACCTCTGTGTTTTCTTGTGAGGCTGTTCGCACCAGTTTAACTGAAACTAAAGTGGGAGGGCTTTACTGGCTTTACTACTGGGAAGAAAAGAAACAGTCTGGAGATTTTGTCCTGGAACTTTATGGTTAGGTCACCAGACTCCATTAAAACATACAATTTCCCAAAATAAACAAGAAATTCAGACAACCAGCAAATTTATTGAGATGTTAGAATGTCAACACAAACTTACATAAATCGGTGTCCAAAATTTAAACCGGTCGCTATGCAACATAATGCATTGATATTCAGGTTTTATGAAAAATTAATTATTCCTAAATTGATCAGTCTAAATTAGCCTGAACTTTATTTGTAACACATGTTATGTAGACAATCTACTGTCTTCATCTGGGAAAGACACGCAGGAGGGAGGTGGTTCCCGAATGTGGCTGCTGTGGAGGCTGCCCAACATCTCTAAAGATAAACATGTACTACTACATTGTGTATTTTTTTAACTGTCATGGTCTACCTTCTTCACAGTCTGAACATTATTACATATTTGGTCTGGCGCTTGTTTGTGTGAGTGTTTTTTAACTTTATTGAAGCAGCATGTGTAAGACAACACTTATGAACACTGACAGCCAGTATTGCTCTGGTGTATGTTTTTTTTTTTTTATTATATTTTGGTACCTATTGGGAAAGGACTTTTCAGGTTCTGAACCAACTTTTCTTTGGTCGGTACACACCGACTGGTTACTAGTGCCCAGCCAGTGAGAATTTATTTAAAATTAGTTTATTAAAGAACAAATAATGAGTCAGTAAAAGCTTTTTAAACCCACAGATTCCACTATATTTATCCATCCATCCATCTATCCATCCATCCATTTTCTTTTACTGACCTAAGGTTGGGTTGCGGTGGTCCAGGACAGATTCATAACAACCCCTCCAACGACTCCTTGGTCTGCCTCAGGGCCTCCTCCCAGTAGGACATGGCTGGAAAACCACCACAGGAAGGAATCCTAATCAGAGGCCCAAACCACCTCAGCTGACTCCTTCTGATACAAAGGGGCTCCTCCTCCTCTTTGTTAGGCTGAGCCAGAGAGATAGGAATTTGGATTTCATACACTTTTTTTTGCAAAAGTTTTTTGGTCAGTTCTTGTGGTAGGAAGCAGTAATGAAGCCGTCATTACTGCTGACAAAGCTCCAGTCCATCTGTCCATATTTTCTCACTTCATCCTACCATCACTCACGAAAAAGATCCCAAGATACTTAATCTCCTCTGCATGACACAAAGACTCATTCCCAACCCAAAAGGAGCACTCCACCCTTTTCTAGTTGAGAACCATGGCCTCAGACTTTCATCCTAGAAAGTTTAATTCCCAGAAATGATTTATGATTGAATAATCTACCTATTCAAATCAACAGAACTCAAATAAATGTTTAAGAATTCTTTACTTTGTTTGACCTAAAGATAAGCACTTTAAAAATACATATTACATTTTAAATAAAAGGAGTTGTAGTGTATTTTTACTCACTGAATTTGTATTCGGACTCTGGCATGTTTGGTTAACTGGTGATTCTAAACTGACTTTAAGTATAAATGGTTGTTTGCCTTCATTGTCCTATGATGGACTAGTGAGCTGTCCAGAGTGTGCCTTGCCCATTGCCCGATATCTTCTAAAATAGGCTTCAGTGACCCGGAATTGGATTAAGTGGGTAAGGAAAATAAATTATTTTATTTGTATCATTGATCTGCTGTAACTTGCGTACCTTAATTGTCTCTGTTATTTACCAAAGTACAATATAAATATAATATAATATATCAGTATATAAATAAATCAGTGTTTTTATGTGTGATTCACTGCTCCAACCACTCAGTTCAGTGGTCTTCGTGCTTTTCATGTCAGAAATATGAACACACTGGACCCCAGAGAGGACTCAAAACAGCAGTGTGCTTCTCTATGTGTGTGTATTTCTGCATGCATGCAGTTGTACTGCAGCAAAATTCGACGAGTACAGCTGTAGGCTGAGTTAGCACACACTTCATTAGCAATGCAGGGCTTTTAACAGACACACACACACACACACACAGCAAAGATTTTATATGTGGCTCAGAATACTAACATCACCATAGTATATTTTTTCAGTACCTCAAAGGATGATGATGGTGATAACGTTTAGGTTTTTGTGTTCTCTGAACTTCAAAGAAGTTCATAAGCTAACACGATATCCTGAGGACGTAATTAAATGTCTAACATGCTTTGGTCAAAATATCTCTGAAAGACGGTACAACAGCTAATTTTTCAGGAATAAATCTTTACAGCTCTGTCCATGGCTGCCAGTTTCTCTTTTGTGGGCTGTGAATCATTTGGGATTGGTGGCAAAACTTTGCTCTATGGTGGAAATCAAATATGTGTGAACAAATTACACTCAGTAATTTAAAGTATTATCACATGTGAGACATCATGCAGAAACTAGCCAGAGACCTCACATTAGCAAACCCACCAATCCAACCCTAGACTACAGACACCTAAACGTTTAACTGGCTGTTACATTCTGACATTCACAGCAGTTCTTCTGTGTTTAATTATTATTTACAGATACTAATGTTAAAAATCTGTTTCCGGTGTTTAATAATGTGAGTTTTGCTGGCTCACTTACTTACTTGAATGAGGCAGGGGCAAAACAAACCAAAATGATGATGTGCAAGGAAGAGATTGTATTTGAGAATATTTTCCCAGTGTAGAAGCTAGATATTTTACAAAAGGTTAGGTATGTCATATTATAGATCCTTATGTTATCTAAGAATGATTTAAGCTTTGAAATTGATAAATACCCATCATTTCCATTCTCAAAATTCTCAAACTGGTTATCTGAAAGAGTTTCTCACTTGGCTAAACAGATGAAAGCATGAAAAAGTTGGGAGTTTATAACATGTGCGGATGGACAAAAGCAGTTGATATTAATACCGTTTATGACAAATACTGCATTGTTTCTGCTCCTGTCAGAACTTATTTAGGTGTGTTTTTATAGTATTGTTACTATGTGTGTTTGGTGTAAACAAACCTTAACCAGCTGTTTATTCCATGATGTCCTAGATTCTTCATTAGAACCCAGTCTGTATTGTGTTTCTCCTAAAGATTGCCAGGGTATACTGGTAAATTACGCAAAAAACATTAGCTCAAGTTAAAATAAGCTCGATTTATGTTGCCTAGCAACCATAATCCTGGAAGAAGCACACAGAGAACGACTCTAACCAAATGAAGCAAAGCGATTTACAAGCCTTTAACAAAGCAATCGCTGCAAACTCTGCCAAACCCTTAGATCCCAACGAAAGCTTTGCAAAGCCCTTTTCTTGATGTATTGTCCTAAATCCATATCTCGCTCTCCCCTTAATTTTTTAACTTTTTTAAAAATTCATTTTATACTTGACAAGGATCCCTAAAGTAACCTTGTTCGGGTTCACGATTTGGATGATTGGAACAGCAAAAACAACATAAGCGTTAAGTATTTTACGGTGATCAGAAACACATTTGCCACACACACTCTGGTCCACAAAGAGCTAGGTGGACATTCAAGCTATCCACTTACAAGATGAATGTGACATCACATGAAATCCAGCCATATGGGTCATATTGTCTACTTTTTCTAATGTTTGCAATCTTTTCCTGTTAAT
>JBAFTA010000008.1:8870743-8896378 GCA_036919975.1 Melanotaenia parkinsoni | reverse complement strand
AGGATAGGAACTTAGGATTTCCAAACTTTAACTGGTAAAAATCAAAGAAAACATAAATAAGAAGTCAGATTTCCTCTGATAAAGTTTGCCATCCCTGATTCATGTATTTTAGGTAATTTCCCAGATAGTTAGTTTTGTGGGTAGAGGCAAAATCTCTAAAGATATTATTTGTGGTCTAATAAAGCTTTGGACAAAGTACTGGTAGAGCATTATTAATTCATTTCTTTCTTTCATTAAGTGCTAATAAGAATTTGCTGCTATTTGCAAAAACCCAAAAGAGTTTCTACTTTTCACTTCAAAAATATTGTGAATGAAATAAAGATGAAGAGACAAAGTAAGTCTGCTATGGGCTGGGTAACATAACATTATCATGGACATCTGAATATCTCCCTAAATGACTTTTCAGAAACAAAGTAGCCACAGACAAAGGTTGTCTTGCCTTTCACTGTGTGTGTATGATTATTATTAACTGCCATTTATTATCACTGTAAAGAAACAAAGCTTAAACATATCTTCTATAATTTGTACAACAGGATCAGGTTTCTAAAAAGCACACAGAGGCATACAGGGCAGGAGGTGCAGCTCAACCTGGCCAGCTGTCGGCTGAGAACCACAAACAAAGTGGACCCCCATAGATTGACAGGTGTGCTCTCAGCAGCCTGTCAAGGCCAAGGTCACATGATGAGTGTGACATGGGAAGCAGTATGGAGTTTGTTTTCTTCATAGGAGGAGTGTGTGTGGGGGTGCTAAGAAAGCTGTCACCAGCACACAAGCATGCTATATGTTTCGGCTCCAGTTTATGAACACTGGAGCGTACGGCCTCTCTCCGTCATTGATCTGTAACCACACATGCACAAAGTCGGTTTAAAATAACTTCAAATGAGACCCAGAAGAGGTTCGGAGAGGCTATTTCAGAGATTTGGTCGCCTCCTGCTTGCTTCCTTTTGGAGCCTGATTCTGTGGACAGTCAGCAACAACTGGTCAGCAGGCCTAAAGTGTAAACAGGCATGTCTGGAAAGAGAAGGTCAGTAACGCAGAATGGGGTCAGCAAACGGTAAATGTTATATTGGTTTTACAGGAATGTAGGCCAAGAAAGTAGGGCAAGGCTAAATGCGGGAAAAAAAATGTGCTTTAAGTTTGACTTCCTACTTTGTAAATGCCAAAAGTTAGCTTCACATGAAGACACATTTACATTGACTGATATTTGTGGAAGTTGAAAGGTTAGAAGACAAGCCGGCTTACAGACAGAGTGAGAACCTGGTCATGTTCAAGCTGTTCAAGCCTCTTGACCCCATTTTTGGTATGAACAATTAACTATACAGTATATTGAGATGGACATCGTGAGCTGACATTATTTTGTACTGTAGCTACTGACTTCAGCTTGAAGTTGGAGTTACAGTTTACGATCAGTGGCCCTCGCATAAGACATTGAAATCTTTCTTAGGGGCTGTCCCCATGCAGCCGAATTTCAGTAAAACCGCCTAAGTATTTTAGCAATCCGCCCTTTCATTCCCATGAAACCAGGGATTAGCCTCCATGAAACTGATCATGTCTGAAACCAGGTACCAAGATGGATAGGTTTAAAATGACATCAATGTAACAACCATGCGCCAATTCTCAATCTACACCTTCCTTAAATTCTTTTGCTTTGTAGTCCAAGCTCGACAGTCCAAACAACTGTTTCTCTTTTGCCTTGCAGTGAATCCTCAGCCATCTTCTCTTCTCTTCTTCCAATGTGGACTTCCTGTAGCACACAGTGAGCCTTCATCTGCGCACATGCTTTGTCTTTTTCTAGCTTTGGAGTGTTACTCTTGAATCATCATAGCAACCCCCCACAGCCCTTGTAGTATGTACTATAGTGGTTTGATGGGGATGGTGAGGCCTTTCTCTTAGCTTTCACCAACGTTTTCACACCTGAACCAGCTTTGGCGCCATGTGGCCATAGCCTCAAACCTTCAAAATGACCACCAGAACTCCTAATGAAGGGCTCAAAGTAACATATGTAAACATAATTGCTTTGATTTATTACGTTTTAATTTCAAGGCAGTCAAAAGACATAATTAACACAAGAAAGCCAGTTATCCTGAATAACAGTATCACACAATAAAAGCTGAACAGCAATTATATCTACAAATTGAGGTACTATATTCACATTTTTTGTTTCCTTTTGTCTTTCTTTGTTTTTTAACTAATGTAAGCCCAGCAGATGGGTAGATGCAACAGCCATGCAGGTGAGAGCTTGTAGGCAAATCTGTGACAGACCAACGTAAGCCTGACGGCAAGTCCATGTCCAACAGATCAGCAACTGCAAATATGCTGAAAACCGTAAAACCAGCTGGGGATGTGTTTAGTTTTGGTCGTGCCAGAATCCATTGCAAAAGAACTGAACCTATTTATTTTAATTGATTTAACTAGATCAAATGAAGGAAACTGAAGGAAGGAAGGAAACTTATCTCTCAGTTTTGCAACTTTAAAGTGACACCAAAATCCGTGGTTTTCACTTTCAGTATTTCTGTACCTAACAGAGCACATTTTTGATGTGATTTGTGACTTTGGATAACAAACTGCATGAAACAATCTCATTCGAATGACAAGTCTCATCCATGTAATGTGACAGTCAGAGCATGTTTAAAGGCAACTGGACCTCTGTTTCTTGGTTTTTAAGGATGTTTCATCTCTCATCCAAAAGACCTATTTATTTGTAATTAGTGGGGAATTTTAACTTTTAAGTGTAAAAGCAAATTCATACGTTTAAAGTTGTTAAGGTAACATAGTGTCACTGACTCACCTGACCATTGTGTGGGTTGCTCAAGTCATTGTTGTTTACCTGTCTCACCAAACATTTGAATTGTTATGAATTAGGTGCAGGGAATGTGACACTTGAGACCCCCTCCTTTGTTCAGAGATGGTTTTTCCAGTTTGACACCTCTCTCAAACAATCAGTCTATTCTTTTAAGGACATCATTGTCCTCAAATGAGTGTTCTTTATCCTTGAAATGCAGCGGGACCACAGAATCTTGACCTGTAGAGGTGCTCTCCTATGTTGTGCCATATGTTTATAAAGTGGTTGTTTGGCTTCTCCTATGTAGTCTGAGCACTCCTTGCTGCACTGCACTGAATACACAACACCACCCAGTCTGTGTTTGGGTGTTTTGTTCTTTGGGTAAACCAGCTTCTGTCTGAGTGTGTAGTGTGGTTTGAAATGTATTGAGATGTTGTGTTTGGAGAAAGTCCCTGACCATATCTAGGAAAGTCAAAGGTTCTTCCCCAAACACAGCAGCAGTCCTTTTTACAACCTTTTCACTTTAGACTTAGTGACCATAACAGATTTGTTTTCCAAGGTAAATTCACAGGTGACAAAGAACTGAATGACCTGTACAGGTATCGGTGACACCATGTGACCTAAAACAACCCCTAACACATGATCCTTTTGAACTTATAAGTCAAAACTCCCCGCCACCTGGTTAGAATTGAAGAATCCTTGTAGATGAGATTTGAAATGTCTTCAAGAACCAATAAAAAGAAGTCCAGTTGCCTTTAATCAGCTCTTACAATTACCATGAGCTGGAAGACTGAGACAATACACCAACATATTACTGTCATTGTTGAAAATTAACCTAAATCAACAAAAAAGTGACTGAAGCTCTGAGAGGGGCATTATTATCATCATAAAAGCATTTTCTCATCATTTTGCCTAATAGACTAAAACTAGGCCAACAGGTTAAATAATCCACTGATGACTCGTGGCATCTCACAGCTATGTCAGCATCAACAAAACATACATACTGCACAGTATACATCAGATCTGGTTACAAATCAAAATTAGATTATATAATGAGAAGCAGTGTCTTGTTTGGAGATTCTCACGCTGTGTTTAAAAGTGCTGCAGAAAGAGTGAAATGTCCACTGACAGCACCTGCTTCAGATGCTGCTGGCAGGTTTCCTGTTGGGCAGAGATAGCAGTTAATATAGGTGATAAATGATTCAGAGAGCAGATCTATTCTCATCCTCCACCTTCTTTTAGCTAGAAGAACACAAAAGCTTCTCTTTCAGTACATTTCTGCTCTAAAATCTTTATTCTCTTACTTTGTCCTTTAATTCCTTTAGATTCATTTTATTCTTTTTAAGGTGTCCACCACAATTATCTGTAGTTCACCCTTCATCTGGTAGTTGCATTATCATTCTCAGATAGGGAATAGTGTGTGTGAGTGTGTGATATCATACCACAGGGAGCAGCCGCTGGTGTCATCTGTCTTTTGTGGCCCACTGCTATTTACAGAGTGCATCGCATGAGCACAGTGACAAACACACACGCATGCACACACGCTGACCTTCACACACATGCATGCGCACATATTTCACATTTTGAACACAAATACACAGCAATGCTGACACTGAAATTTGCTTACACTTATGCAGACAAATACACAATACATGCACACTAGCTACACACACTCACACACACATATGGTGTTTAAACCATACACAAATGCCACCAGCATGCATAACTGTCCCCAGTCTTGTGGGACACACGGTCCAACTGCAGTCTTCTCTTTTATTCTATTTTTCTTTGTGTCGCCTTATGAAAATTCTTTATAAAAGAAGACCTGAATGATAAGTTTAGGCACATTAAATGACCTTTGCTGTGGTTAAGAGATATTTTGTGTTTTAGAGAAATGTGGGTACACACAAAGAAACTTCTTCAGAAGAGAGAAGGGTGAGAAAAAAACTGAGATGCAAAGCGACACTTTAAAATAATCATAAATAGATTATGCTCAAACCACTGTAACATTTTTCAAGGTTTTTAGTTATTTCATGACAAAATATATCTCTTCTGTGGCCCATCTCCTAGCTTAGCTCTTCTTTGAACTTCTCCCTGTGGCACCAAACTGAGAGGAATCTCATTGCTGCCAACAAAAACATGTTGCATTCATTTGGAGGAAAATACAAGTCTATATCTGAAATAATCAGCTGAGTTTTTTCTATGAATTAATGTGATCACTTTTCTTAAGGAATATTTTTTGTGGTTACCAAGATACTTCAGTGTTCTGCAAGAAGCTCTCAGTCTAATCTGCAGGAAGTAAAGGCAGAATAATAAGAAAAAGGAAAGTCCTTTTATATCTTATATAGTACTGACATATATAGCACATAGTTTACACTATATAGTAACTTGTGCAGTAAAAAACTGCTGTTAGCTAATTTCCTGTAGTATCTGAAGCTGCAGTCTCAGGGCCCTCTCTTTCAACTGCAGTTATGCCCCTTTTCAAATGTTATTTATACACGTTTTCAACTTTACTGTATCATTTAAAGCAACACTACATACCTTTCTGACCCTAAAACGACATGCTTCTCACTCTTTTTGATGGCACACTGACTTTAAATATGCATATTTCTGGAGCTGTTGTTCCCCTGCAGCTTTCCAAGGCCAAGAAACTTTGTTGTTGTTTTCTCAGACCAGGGAATCACGTGATAGCTTTGTTTTGCTTTACAACACTGCATAACAAATCAGCAACAGGATATCAAAACACTGGTTGTTTTGAATGGGGGCCATGACTGATTTAGCAAAGAAAGGCAAAAGGAAATTATCTGAGGAAGCGAGGAAATGAACAAAAACAAGTGATAAGATAAGAATCAACATTAAACTGACTTTCACTGACTGGAGAGAGCTCGGAGAAGAGACAGGATGCAAGACAGATGCTGAATTAGCCTTCGATGGGGGGGGGTGAAGTGGGAAAATCTGCTAAATGTCAGTAATGCTGCTTTAAAGTTGTTAACAAACCCAAATTTTTCTTTTGTCTGTGTACAGCACTTTGGCTGACGCTGTTGTTTTTAAAATCATTGCAAAATACAGTGGAATTAAGTTGGAAACCGTCAGTGTTTGCGTAAAGGTAAAGGGTGTAGTAATTATTTTCCTACAGTACATAGTGTGAACTCATCACGATCACTTTTGATTTGAGGGTCCTGATACTGCAGTCATGAAGCAGCAGCCTCCAGTGCTGCAGAGGAAAAATATCAGTTCAGAAAATATTTTTAAGTAGAATTATCTCAATATTTCAGAAATGAACACAAAATACTTTCGTAGCTGCCCAATAAAAGCTGAAATTAAAAGACTCTTTAAGCAGCGGCTCTTTTTCTGCAGTATCACAGTAAACCTGCATTTAGAAACAATCTGGTGCAGGCTGTTCATATTATCTACTTGTACTTTTAACAAAGCAGTGCCATTGTAGTTTTAAGTGCTTGCAGATTCAAGACTCTTCCATCATTAATTCTGTACGTGCGAGTGTGTGTGAATCGGTGTGTGTGTGTGTATGTTTTGTGGTGCAACCTGAGCGCTAGCTTCAGGCTGCTTTCTGAAGCAGCTCTGACTGGCCTCAGCACATGCTGTGAAGGACAGAAAATGAATTAAAGCATGAGGGACCTAAAAATGTCAAATTTAGAAAGCAAGGGAATAGAAAATGAACTGAAAAGCAAAGACAGTGAAATATGTATGGAAAATATGAAACTGAAAAGACAAAGGTTTCTCTTTTGTTTGTTTTTCTTTTGTTTGCTGTAAACTTTGGCCCAACCATGGAGCATAAACTATCTTCACATCTTTAAGTCAAGAGAAAAAAAACAACATTTTTAGGGCTTTTTCATTTTGAATGAGCAAACCCTTTCAACTTTCATGCTTTTAATATTTGCCCATTGCTTGAGGGTTTGTACCTGCTGTGCAGTGCATCAGCTCCTAGATCCATGCACCCACCCAAAGCCCCTCCCCCACACCTGCCAGGAGTTCAAGGAAGCGTTAGAACCTTTTGTTTTGCTCCACTTCAGCGGTGGTGTCTGTTAATGTGTGTGCACGTTAAACAAGCAGAGTCGGACTTAACCTTTACACTCTGTTATGAAAACACAAGAGGTGGGGGCTGCAGCATGCGCGTGTCCGCTATTTTGCACGCCTATGTGATTATGGCATGTCTGTCTCTGTGTGTGAATATCTGTATACATAAGCGCGTGTGCAGAGTGTGTGTTATGGAGGTTGGCTGCCCATGGGGAAAACTGGAGGCGTTCTTGTTTTGAATTCCTCCAAGCCAACTGTCATAATAGAGTTGTATAGAAGTAATACTTGAGTGTGAAAGGGGAGGAAAAGAGGGGAAAACTACCACAACAGCAAAGCCACTTCTCCTTACTGATGATTTATGAACATGTAGACAAAATATTGTGGCTCCTGATCTAATTACTGTAAGATCATTTACATAATTCAAATAGAAACTATGGTGTAAAAAGTTTTTTAAAGTTAGTTACAAGTTATCACAGATTGCAATTTTTAAGTCTTATATTCTACAGTACTGAATAAAAGTCAATTGTCCAGTTTTCTTCCAAGGTGCTGCTTTTAAAGCTTCCTTTTCATTTCTTTAAATTGGATCTTTATGCAGTCTGTCACAAAGATACATAGTTTGTTCCCATTTCTTAAGTTACATCTATACAAAAAATGCCAAGGACAACACAGCTTGACAGAGAAAATAGGATTAGTACAACAAGTTAATTCACAAAGCGCTGTTAGCTAAAATCTTAACATGTCTCAGCTTAGTGTGCAGTGTGTCCTTAAATGTCAAGGAAACTGGAAACTGAACAGACCTACCCAAATCCAATTAACCTCTTAAGCCTGACGAATCCACCGGTGGGTCCAACAGGTGAGCACACAGGTTCATGTGTGTAAAAAAGTTCCTTTAGTGATGTTAGGATATTTTATTTATAATGTGTCATTAAGAAGAATACCTAATGCCACTAAATCAACTCTCCAAGTACATTTGGTCAACAAAGAATTTGTTTAATAACAACTTTAAAATATGTATGCCACAAACAACAGCACCACCATAACGAGTAAGATCCGAAACAAACTTCAACACAACGCGTGATCCGTTCACTCCACCCCAACATATTGGGTATCAAATGAAACTACAAAAGCTGCACTTTCATACGATACCAAGCATAAAAAGATATTCACCAAGCACCTCACGTCAGTCTCAAAACAAACACAAAGCTAACCGTCACAGCTTGCCTTATCACATACTGTAGCATGTTTATCACCAAATACAGCACCAAATCCCAAAGCTATTCTCACAAACAGCAATATTTTTTATTTGCTTACCTTTTTGTGGTCATTTTCAGTCTATCCACATTGTTCTTCAACCAAAACTCATAGCGTAGTAATCCATAATCGTGAAACTGCATCATGCGCTAGCCAGAGATGTCTTTTTAAAAATTAAATAAAATATGTCCCACATACTTCAATTTATTTAGAACCCCATACACATTATTAAAGCAGCATGAGCTGTAACCTATTCTTCAAATAAACAGACCCAGTTAAACTGCATTAATTGCAATAGGCCTGATGGTTCATTGGTCTCAGTTTAATATGACCTGGGGTGGGTCATGGCAAAGCCAGCACCTTATGTAAACATCTAACTATGTTCAGTAAATGTCTCATTCATCTTCTAAACACATTTAGTAAATGTCAATCTTGTGGAGTTAACATTATTTTAGTACAAAGGTAGTAAAAAGCTAACATTTACACTGCTGTGGTGCTAAGCTCATTGCTAACATAGATGCTAACATTAAGCTTTCATATTACAGTGACTAACCTCAGGGTATGCTTTAAGGTATCCTGTATTTTCATGCTACAGATGTTGCAGGTTACTGCTATTTTTGTATATTTGTTTAGTTCATTGTGTGAAGTTTTTATATCCAAGTTGTAATAAAAGGTGTAGCGGTAACAGGTGTGCTCGCCAGTGCTCACCATCGTTTGTATTGTTTTCGCATGAGTACGCATTTTTGTTTATGACGTTATTTAAGTGTTACCCCCATCTTTGCAGCAAACATCCAGAGATGAGTTTTAGAAAGTCCGTCAAGAAGTCTATTCCTGAAGACCACTTAACAAAATTACAACAAAGTTAGTCCAAGAGGATTCAGAGTGTGTTAAAGAATATAGCTCCTCAGACCAAATATTCTCCTTAAAGCACTTCATAATAGTAGAAGTTTTTGCCGTACAGACAGAATTGCTATTGATGTTTGCATGTTTCAGTACATCCCTGCACCTGTGTTCTATTTTCTTAGCAAAATATTTGCATTTCTTTACAGTCTTATGACTGTCAGTGAAACTTCACAGAGCACAGTCTACAGATTTGTGTCTTACAAAGATAATTCAGTAGAGGAATATAACCTGGCAGCATAATATGAAACATGTCCTGACATAAAACAGGAGGAATATGGAAAGTGGGGGCATCTAGAAGACGTGGTAACCAGTTTATTCTAAATATCATTTTTGTTTTCAGTCATTGTTAACTTTTGCCATCACTCAACATGTGCTAAACGCTGTGGTCCACATTTGTCTGTCTGACCAGTTAACCAGTCCCACCACTTCTCCACTAGCAACTTGATCTCACAAAAATACATGAGATGACCACGATGTCTCGAAACCATTCCCAGCATATAATTTTGAACAATCATGTGCCGGGAACGTGCAAATAAGTGTTGAGATTTTGTGGTTATTCTTGATAATCTCACGTATTTCTGTGAGATCAGGTTGGATAATGTCTAATTAATACGCTCTTTCGCTACCAAGTGGTCAGGGGTGTCAGTTGCAATCTGTCAAAATGACAGATGGCCTTCTGATTTCTTCCATCACCGTTTTAAAAAAAAGTTCAACGACAGAAAATGTTCGGTTAATGTGACCCCTGCCTCCAAGTTTACTCCATTTTAGAAGCAATGAAGGCTTTCACAAAAAAAGTACAGTTTGTTTTTTATTCTAATTATTACTTTGATTATATTTATTTATTTAAAAAAGTCAAAGCTCCAAATGTTAAAATACAATAATACAACCTCTCTCAAAACACTTTGCATTCCAGACTTGTTTTCACCCTCTTCATCTTGCAGAACAAAAAAAAAAAAAAAAAAAACAGATCCAGCTGGTAATTTGCAGTCACCTTCATGCCCTCTAAAATCACCTCCGTGGAGATAAGAGTCACTTTTTCATACGCTGGCATAAAGAGCTGTATGCAGCAGAAATGAACTCGAGGAAGATGGGGAAAGGGACCTGCACTTCTTGTCCTGCCCCCTAAAATTACTCCTAGAATATCCTCATTATTATTTTCCCATCATTAAACTTACTCATAATTGTGGGTTTGCATATTAACTTGTCAGAAGAAGCCTCTGAGGGTGGTAGCGGCCTCATGCTGACCCTTGTTAAGTACGATACGATTAAAACAAGAACTCGGGCATCAAATCAAATGGAATTACGTGATGCAGCAACCAGGGGAAGGTCAAAGAGAAGTCAAAGGATGTGTCTCAACAGTGGAGGGAGGACAATGGTCATTATGTGAGTCAATCCAGCGTGCTTGAAGACTTACAAAACAAAGATTGTTTAACATGAAATATTTATTGCTCCAGCACTCTTTTTAATTAATATGCCAGGGATGAAACTGTATATTGATCTTCTTCAGTAAATTGATTAAATGACTCAAAAGTATCAAACCAAATTGAAAATATCAATGAACAGATTTCAGAACAGGTTCAGTGACCTTCTTGCTGTGAGGCAACAGTAGTAACCACCACACCACCATGCAGCCCATATATTGGCTGAATTGATATAATACTGTATCTTGAATTGCTGGAGTTGATGGCAACAGGTCTAATCATTGTTTGTTTTATTACATAAGACATTTTATGCGTAGTTAAACAAGCAAGGAGCTTTATTAAGCATGTTGAAATTATATTATTTATATATGTAACAAATATACATTATGCCATTGCTTTCTTTCTGTTTTCCAAATAAATCCCAAATCTAAAAACATCACCGAACATTTTAACAAAACACTCCATGCAGAGAATCGATAGCACGATATATCAAATCCCCTGATGTTATCAGTAAAATTCAGGCCAACTGGGACATGAAAATGCTACTTTTCACCACCCTGATTATATTATTATTTATTTATGTGTTTATTTAGTATTTGTTTCGAGAAGGAGAACACTAAAAGACCATAGGTGGAACTCTGTTGGATTTCTGGAAGTAGGTGACTAAATGAGTTGTTTAAATACAACAGAAACATTTTGCTCACTAGAATCTGACCTGTTCAGTCAGGCAAGAGATGTGCCTGAAAAGATTTTGGTGTAAAATTAAGTTGCATGCGGGAAAGAACAAAATGATGTATGGTAAAAAACAAGCAATTGACTTTGTTTTATCTCCCACCAACTCTGCACAAGTCTGTTGAATGCTTAGTTTCACAGTCTCACCAGACATGGTCTTGTTGTCATCACTGCATAATCATTAGTTATTCTTTTTCAATTATAAGCTATGTTGACAAAGCTCCAACAAAGCCACTAATATTTAATGAGCTGTCCCAAGTAAACTCATCTTCACATATAAAATAAATATGTGTTCTTTCAAGTTGCATTTTGCAGCTAATTTCTTCAATTTTTTCATAAACTGAATTGGAAAATTTTTTGAAGGGTGTTCAAAACATTTTATTACTTTAGATATCCCAGAACTGCATTAAAGCAAGCTAAACTAACCTGAGCTGTCCTTTGCGACTCTGACCACAGCTCTTTGTCTCCCTCTCTATAAGAGCATCGATCCAGAAGAAAACACTCCAAAGGAAGCTGATGCGCCTTTGAGATGGCCTTGGTACCTATAGAATTAGATGGGCGCTTATTATCTTAACCTTTCAGACACATGCACACAAACTGTCCAGCATGCATACCAATGTAGAATGAAGCCAAGACAGGCCCACAATCTATCTACGCACACAGACACACACACACACACACACACACACATTGATGAATACACAAACATACACTCAGGTAGGCAGGACACACTCTTTCGGTAATGTGTAATAACAATGATCAATGCAGGACCAAAGCTAAAACACACGCATGCTGCATGGTTCTTGATATGTTCACAGGTTTAAGAGAACACACACTTCACTGTAACTTGACAGTGTGAGAGAGCTCCATTTCAAAGTCAGAGTCATGTTCCTGCTGTGTTAAAATGCAAATGCTGCCTAGAGGTCAATCAGTCCTTCCTTTCAGACACGCATGCACAGCTGAGTGCAGCGCCGGTGGAATTCCGGCTGCTCGTGTGGAACCACCTGACCTTCGACCGCTGATACTTGTCCTTGAGTCCCACGAGAGGGGGGGGACAGCGGTGAGAGAAAGACAGGGCGTGCACATATGAATGTAAAACTGCTGCACATCTCAAACTTACATTAATACTTGATGTTTAGAAGTATTGTGTCATGTGTTCAGAGATAGTGACGGTAACGGTGTGTTTAGCTTTAGGTGACAGAAACGTGGTTCTTCATCCTGGTCATCAAGTCTGTTCTGCAGATGAGAGAAGAAAATGTTTCATTTTCTCACATGAGACTTGAACTGCTCTTTCAAGTGAAAATAAGTGAATAAAATGGTTTCACTCTGCATTTTATTGCACCACCAGGCTCTAACTTCATAATGAGGACTTGGTTGATAAGATATGCCACTGTGTGTACTGCTGAGTGTTTGCTGTTTGTGTCAAATGTTGCTGCAATCGGTGAGTCACAGCACAGTGATAACTAATGTCAGAGTTCACATTAACATGTATATGTGGTTTGCAGTAATGTTTTCTCCAGTTTACAGTGTATTCCTACTGAACTGTGCCTTCTGGAAGTGCTAAACCCTTACAACATTTTTACTGCTTTGTTGGTTTTCTACCTGAAATTAAGTAGACTTGATCAGTATTTGTATCGTTAGACCAATAAAACACTCATTATACTGAGGGCTAAATATTTGGGAATCACAAGTATGACTAACTGAAAGTGTATTTTATCGTATTAAATCACGTGACAGAGTATTGTATAAGTTCATATTTGAGTTCACGCACTAGATTCATTGAAAAAAGATGAGTCATGTGATGGCAGCTTCTCAAACATTATCCAAAGTAAATTTAAGCTTTAATTTGAGAAATACCTGAGGGTTCTGTTCCCCAAAATCTGGATCTTGTGCTTCAGATGAGCTTCTACACAGCCAAACAGATGAAATCATGGAGAAGTTTGGATATATATAACTACTCCTGGTGAAAGCAGTTAGGATTCAGACTCATTATGACAGATCCTGAATTGTGTCTGTTCTTTTTAGAATCATGGCAAACTCTGGCATGCTTTGACTCAGCTCTGGTTGATCTCAACAAAAGGTTTGCAAGCCATTGGGTTAAATTCTTAGTTCGCGCTCGCCTTTTATTGGCTTCATGAAGAACCCTGAAGTAACTGTAATCAGTTTCATGACAGGAATGACTGGAAGAGCCAGAAACAACACAAATATAAGCTATTTACAGATGCCTCCATGTTTACCACACACACTTTGGTCTACAATGAGCAAGTGTGACCACTACTTCACTTCATGCACGACTGATAAGGCAAATGTGACATCACTTGAATACAAGCAATTCATCCCCCTAAACCTTTTTACAGATGCCCCTTTTTTTCTTTAGATCTCTGCAAGCTGAGCAAAGTCAGTCTCAGAGATTTATCTCCATTCTCCAACAAAGAATGACTAGCTTCTTCAAGTGTAATAGGTCCAGCTGGTGTACAACAACCTTTAAGTCATATCACGTCTGGGTGTAAACACTAGACTACTCCAGAACATCTATGTCTCATTAAACATCCCAAGGATTGTTCAAGGATAATACTTGCAGTACTTTTAAATCTGTACAGTGAACATCGAGCTTAGTCTCAATTATCTGAAAGAATTTGCTTTATTAAAAACCATCCACTGCTCTCTAAATTCAGACCAACTTCCCTGGTCTGGCTGAAAAAAAGAGTGCCACCCCATGATACTACCACCACACTTAAATCCTGGTATAGTACCCTTGGTGTCTCAAGGTTGCCTTCACCTGGATTTCTTTTTCCCCTGCAAAATATTAATTTTATTTTTCTTTTATTATTTCTCATTTTGAGATTTATAAAGTATGATTGACACACTAGGTTGCCATATGCATAACATATTTTGTGTAGGACCATTTACATGAAATCCCTAGTTTCACATGATTACAGTTCATTAATAGCAGGATCTTTTAAAAACCCCTTTGCACTGTGCAAACCAAAACGGATACACTGCTCTATCACAAAATGTTTAAAATCTTTTAATTTTTGACTAAAACGGGTTACAGCAACAGAAGCCGATCTGTGATGCTCAAATGTTTGCGTGCTGCTGTATGTGCCTGGGTGCTGGGATAGTCAGGTGCTCTGTACAGGAATATGTGTGCATAAGCTGACAGATCCTTTTCCCACTATTTACTAAGAGCCCTCCGGTTGACTTCTGATCCTCTCAGCCCAAAGAGATTAAAGCCTGATAGAGGAATGCAGGAAAGATGTAAGAAAGAGAAAGACCTTGCTCGTCCTCTAACCTTGATCCTTCCTACTTGTCCTTCATCTACGGCTGTTTGTCTCCATTTTATCTTTTTTACCCCTCATCTTTCTCCTTCACCCTGTTTCCCTTATCCCCTCTTTTTCCATCCCCTTCCTTTTCTCCCTCCCTATTTTCATACTTGTAATTTCATGTAATAACATCTCATGCTCCATACATCATAGATCACTTCTTTACTCACTTCTTTCTTCTTTATCCTGCATATTTTGTCATCTGCAGTCTGCTCCTGCCTGTTTCCTCTCATTTCATTCCTCTTGCTCATTTCATCAGATAATCAAATGAAACATATCATGAAAATGAAACCAAACACATTAAGTTTAACTGATCAAATATAATCTGAAAATTACACCAACTGAAACTGAATTTATTCCAGCATTGTGCGTGAGAGATAAAATATGTTGTGTCATGTTAATTTATGAGCTCTACACATTGCATGCTTGCAGTTCGTTATCAGTGGTTTTACAGCACTTAATTGGGTTATAATAAATTACCTGAAAACTAACAAATCAGTACAACTCTTGTAATCTCTCTTTCTCCCATCGTATGCAAACACCCACTGCCAGGTGGAAGAGCTGTTAGAAATTATTTTTAGAGAGTGCAAAAATCTAAGTAGTCACAAGCAAAATGCAAATATTTTGTCTGTTCAAGGAGAAAAAAAGTCCACCAGCCTTACATCAGTCATTTGGGTTAAAATCACTGAACACTACCTTGAATAAAATTATGTCTAAATAATTCCTTTATGTATTTGCACTACAACAGAAACCAACCAGCCCCCTCACATAATGGTGCCATTTTACACCACTGCAAGAGCAGAGATGTTGGGGAAAAATGGGTTTTATGAAGAAATATATCAGAGAACCAGTGAAAACAAACTTCAGCAAGAGCACAGTTTACTTTGGAACCAAGAAACTGATTAAGGTAACTATAACTCAACACTCAAAGTCGCATCACACCCCACCACAGTTTTCCATTGGTTTTTGGTCAATGTAAAACATGCTAAAACAAACGGGAAAACAAGCCAGCAGCCTAAACTGAACAGTTTTCTATCCTAATGGGCCTGGACTGAAATAGCTTCATTTGATCAAATTGGCCGCAAAGGTTTAAATGAAAATCCAGTCAATATTTGTAATATGTAGAGCCATGATTAAACCCCCAGATCTAGACAAGAAAATTAAAGTAAATAGTCACTAGCTTAGTGGTGTGACTCATTCAAGACTGTGTTATCAAAATGACATGCCAACATTTACTTTACTTTTTATAGCCTGGATGCAGCTCCACATCCGGAGCCAGTGGGAGGTGATCATTCTCAGTTTCAGCATTGAAGGCCTTGCTCAAGGGTCCTATATGTGCTGTTTGTAATTCATCTCCAGAAAGAGCAGAAGCTGATAGCATATCAGGCCAAGGTCTTACATGTCTTCTCAAGCTGCTTTAAAAGTGCTGATAACACAATCAGGTGATGTGATGACAAAAGAGAATTGACTTCTTCTAAATGAGGCGGCAACATAATTATTTCAAAGACCACAAAAAAGCTTAAGTATGATCACGCTGTTGTTAGGAGGTAAATAGGGCAAAGTATTTATCTTTCTGTTCCTGTACTGCTAAAACACGAGAACCAAGTAAAATGTAGGTGTTTGATGACTCTAGTGTTCATTGTCCCTCAAATAATTATGTTGGAAGAGTTGAAACATTGTGTGAAGTCTTCTTCAGGACATCCCAAAGATTCAATGTGACGAAGGTCTGTACTTCCCGGTGGCCAATTCCCCATATGAAAATAGAGCATGTTTAAGGCCAGTGAATCATGTTTTGTTTTGTTTTGTTTTTATTTTAGAGTATACCCACACTATCAGAGAAGACAGAATCTATTGATGTAAGAAAATCTGATCTAAGACAGCTCCCAGAGGCCCTGTTCAGTTGGCACTAAAACTTAATCCAGATAAAAGCTTTTGGGAGTTCTGGGAATCTCAGTTTTCAGGATGGTGGATCACGTAATCCAGTTTACTTTTATCCCAGTTGTTCAAAGCAACATTGGACACCATGTGTACAACAGGTAAAAGAGCTGGTATGGGGTTACTTTATGTAGGTTTTACTTAGTGACAACAAACAGCAATCATAAACATCCTCAAAGAAAAAAGTCAACAAAGAGTAACAGTGGCTGGACAGTGAATTGAAATCTCATGCTTCAAAGGGATAAGGCCAAAACAGCTGCTCAGAAATCAGGATGTTCTGAAGATAGGAAGATTTACTGCACATTGAGGAATAAAGTCACAAAACTACATCATAGAAAAAAGAGTGATTATTTTAAACAAAAAATCAATAACTCTGCTAATGATAGTAAACAATTGTGAAAAACAAATAAATTGATGTGCAAGAATGTGAGGGGCAGTTTATCACTAGACCATATGATTTTGCTAATTATTTTAACATTTTTTTTATAAACAAATTTAAATTACTAAAAGTCCCTCATGTTATAATTTGGTTGATGAAATAATGTCTGGTAAAACCTGCCACTTTGACTTTAATACAGTGACTCAGGATGCAGTTGAGAAGATGCTTCAGTGTATTTCTGATGATACATCTTCAGGTATAGATAATCTTGATGGAAAAATACTTAAAGTAGCCGCAAAACAGCTTTCCAAACCTATTTGTCATATTTTCAATAAATCTGTAATAAGTAGCACTTTTCCTGAGCTCTGGAAACAGTCAAAAATTATACCTTTACTCAAAGATCCAAAAGCATGTTTTACTGGATTAAACAGCAGACCAATCAATTTACCTCCAGTATTAAGTAAGATTTTGGAGAAGATTATTTTTAATCAAATAACGTATTATTTTAGAACAAATAAATTGCTTACAAAATATCAACATGCATACAGACAAGGTTTGTCCACAAACACTGCACTAGCACACATGACTGAAGAATGGCTGACATGTTTGGATGAGAGGAAACTAGTGTGTCTTTGGACTTTACTGCAGCTTTTGATGTGATCGACCACAGTCTTCTTATTGCTAAACTTAAAGCATATGGCTTTACTCAGTCAGCACTGACCTGGATGCATAGTTCTCTCTTGAATAGGACACAGCACATCTTTTTCAATGGTAGTCTTTCTAACAGTATAACAATATCACATGGCCTATCACAAGGAAGTTGTTTGGGTCCACTTCTATCTTCAATTTTTATAAATGATTTTCCTCATGTTGTGAAAAAGGCTAGTGTTGTAATGTACGCTGATGATGTCACTCTTTTTACTGCGACATCTACAATACCTGAACTGGATGGGAGTCTACAGCATGAGTTAAACACAGTAGTGGACTTGGTGAAAATGAATAGACTGATACTCAAAATTTCCAAAACAAAGTGTATGATATTTTCAAATAGATATATGGTGTGAAATATCGCCTCACTTAATTTGCATATGGAGGGTGCCTTGGTTGAGCAGGTTACCAAATTCAAAGTGTTGAGCATTAGATTAGATAACCAATTGACTTGGTCTGATCAGATAAACCACATTGTCAGTACGATGGGAAGAAAGTGCTCTGCATATTGTTCAACTGATATATTGAAAAATGTTGTCCAAAGTCTTGTTTTATCTCATTTACAGTATTGTCCAGTAGTCTGGTCCAGTGCAGCCCAGAAACATCTACAAAAACTTCAAATCACACAGAACAGAGCAGCCAGAGTGGTTTTGCATTGTCGTTTTCACACTAATGTGCAGAAGATGCATAAAAAACTGTCTTGGATAACTGTGAGTAAAAAGTAAGTAAAGTAAAATATAGTCTTCTGTTGTCCATGTACTTGACTACAAGTCTTGGCAAATAACACACAGAATCATTTTAAAGAAAAAATATTATTCAGTGGTTATTGTCATGAGCATGTGACATGCAAAGTCAGCAACAGCACAGTCATAGTTCCAAGCCCAAAATGTAATTTCATGAAGAAAACCTGAATAAAATCCTATACAGGGCGGCTGTAGAATGGAATTTACTCCCATCCAGTGTTAGGCAAATCAAAAATTTATCAAATTTTGAGAAAACTATAATTATAATTATATTAATTATATTTATTGTCACTATTATGTGGAGTAATAAGTATTTTTGTATTCTGCACAACCGTTTAAATGTGTCTTATGACAGTTTGGCATTGCTGTCTGTTACTGTCTTTGACTGATTTTCTATATGCTTTTAATAATCTTTGTATACTGATTTTGGACCCCAGGAAAATTAGCAACCACTGTTGTGAAAGCTGATGGGGATCCAAACAAATAAATGCATCCCCGGCTGGCCTGGGAACACCTCAGGATCCCCTTGGATGAGCTGGTGAATATAGCCGGGGAGAGGGAAGCCTGGGTTTCCCTGCTTTGGCAGCTGCATTCACAACCCGACTCCGGATAAATGTCAGAAAATGGATGGATGGATGGAAGATGATATTATGTTTTATTCTTGCTTTACTACGCTGAAAGGCTTAATAGGTAGCTTATGCCTATTCAAACCACTTTATCCCTGTAACGGTTAAACAAGTCAGGTGCAACATATAAATATAAGCATACCACTGACTAAAAAGATACTGTTATTTGTTTAAATCTGAAGTTTTAGAGCAGTTTCCTCCTGAAATCTGCCTTGCAATCCTACCCTCTGTTGGAATCAGGATAATCCTGTTTTTTTTTTGGATCAAAGTTATCCAGATCCTACTCAAGTTTTAAACAACCCAAACTGAGGGTTTTATCTGGATAACAACTAGGATTGGATTATGTGATCCAAACCAATCTGGAGTCTGGCTTTCACTTTTGAACAACTCATTTTCAAGATGTAATCCCATCCGATTACCTAAATACAATCAGGTCAAGTTGGAACAACCAGGCCAAGGGAGTACATCCGTGTAACCGTCTGTGTAGCAGGGGTGCATGTCAGGTCTGGAAGATCTGCACACCAGACCTCCGCGGAGCTATGCAGGTCCTACGGCGGTGACGCAGACGCCTTTAAAGAGCTCAACATATCAACATGTACATTTTGTGACTTGTACTCGCTGCAACTGTTTCTTATACCTAACTACTAATTTATTAAATATGAACACACAGGAAACGTCTATGACATCACTAGTGGGCATGCAGGATTTCCCCAGCTGGTAATGTAATGACAAAATGTATCACCATGGCAATATGGAAACCTCCATATTAGGGATCTGGGGCCTTATGCATAAAGACTTGCATGGATTTCCAATTGAAACATAGCATATGGTTATATCCAAAACATGTTGCAAGCACAAAAAATCCAGATGTATAAATCTGTGTGCACGCATGAATCCAAGCACATTTCCTTTGTACCTTCCAATCAACGTGGAAATGAGCACACGTGTTGGATCCCCCGACTCCCTGTCCATGCCTCCATTTAAATATGTAAATCATACTTAAATGAGCCCCCACCTGAGATTCACCCCTTTGCACAGTCAGAAAATGACAAGAAAATGAATGTGACAGAGAAAAGGGGAGGCTGCTTAAGATATTTTACACTTTATGCACATGATTATTACCAAGAGTACTTTGCAAATAGAGACAATTGGAGGCTTGTTAGAAAGATCTTAAGCTGTAGTTTAACTGGCAAAAACAGCAAAGATGCTCGGAAGACGGAATAGAATTTGGGGGCACATGCGCAATGTGCATCACAGGATTTATTTTAGGTCAATTACACGAATACATATACTCACCAAGAAGCCACCCATCACACACAGTGCCAGCTTGTAGTCTGTTCTCAGCCATGCTGTTATTCAGAATGTTCAAGTAATGCGTTGAACCAGTGTACACCGGGCCCCAGGTATCTACCACCTGCTCCTATACAATAACAACCAGCCACTTCATTAGGTCAAATTTGTTATCATCACATGGCAACAGCTGGATGAATTAGGGCATGTAGACATGGCCAAGATGACTTGCTACAGTTCAAATTGAGCACCAGAATCGGAAAAAAAGGGATTTAAGTGACTTTGAACGTGACATAGTTGCTTGTACCAGATGCTGCTTTACTGGGATTTTTACGCACAACCATCTCTACGGTATACAAAGAATGGTATGAAAAGAAAAAAATATCCAGTGAGCAGCAGTCAAGCAAATGGGCTACAGCAGCAGAAGACAACACTAGGTGCCACTTCTGTCAACTAAGAACAAGAAACTGAGGCAAAAATTCACACAGACTCAACATAACTGGAAATTAGAAGATGGAAAAACATTGCCTGGTCTGATGAGTCTCTCTTTTAGCACCCACACCAGATGTTAAGGTCAGAATTAGTTGGAACCAAAATGAAAGCATGTATCCATCCTGCCTTGTATCAATGGTTCAGGCTGCTGGTGTTGTAATGGTGTGGGGGATATGTTCATGTCCATCCCTTTATAACCACAGTGTACCATCTTCTGATGGCTACTTCCAGCAGGATAACGTACCATGTCACAAATTTCCATATATATAAAACTATTATTGGGCTAGTTCATTTATATTTCTCAACATATATATCTTGAAACAAGACTCAATATGGCCTTTGCTCTCATTCTGGTCTACAGATGGTGGGCCCAGAGTATGAACAGAACTTGGGGAGAAAAGTGTATGAACATACTGCACCTTCCACTGTGAATATCTTACTAAGTGAATTAGAATTAACAAAAACATGGGAAGTTTAGGTTGATCATTGTGACACTTTAAAACTTCTTTGCATTATTCTTCCCATGCTGTATTTTGCTGACCTAATGCAGGCTGCATTGTTTACATGTTGTGTTTGATAGTTGATGTCTGTTAGTTATGTGGTTACATGTTATAAACTTGTGGTTGTGCTACCTTCTTGGCCTGGTCACTCTTGAAAAAGACATTTCTAATCTCAGTGAGGGTTTGTATCTGGTTAAATGAAGGAGAAATTAAACAAAGCTCAAATCATCTCCAACTGGTTTCTTGACCATGACAATGCGTTCACTGTACTCCGATGGCCTCCACAGCCACCAGATCTTAGTTTTACATCATGGATATGCAGGAATGTATTTAGCAACATGTACCTTATAAAGTTTGACAATAAAATGTGACATAATTCATTTACTTTGCATACCTGGCAAGTCCCTAAAAAAGTAGATGCGTCTGTCGGATCATGAATAAATTACAGTGTTGTAAAACTGTGGCTAAAGGGGCTTTAAGACACTTTTTTTCTAGTTAAACAAGACTTGTGGAAACATACCAATTCCTCTACAGCAAAAATGTATGCATTAAAAAAATGTAAAAAAAAAAAAAAAAGCTTTAAAACTTTTAGGAAAGACATAGATCAGAAATACATCAGTTCTTTGCAGCACCATCTCATTAAGGTTTTCAAGAATATAACAATTACACAAGGCCTACATCTAAGAGAAAAAGCCTGTGTGCTGAGATGAACATCACACTGACAGACTGGACAAAAAGGTGGGTTAAAGCAGGACATTGTCAGATACATTTCCATAAAGCCTTGAAAAAAAAAAAGGTAATTACACCTCCACGTTGACTACAAAATACATTTCAAAGCATATCCATCATTTCAAGTAGCAGGAAGCCATTTTGTCCCATCACATGTCTTTTGAGTCAATTCCATAATTATTTTCCTTACTTGTCTTTAATCCTTGATGTCATGGATTAATTAATGAACATCTACAAACACATCAGATATCATCTTGTTGAAGTCCACTGCTCTCTCTCTGATCCCCCAGGAAAAAAGTAAAATTACTTTGTTGTGGAGAGAATTTAATATCAGAGCTTTAGGGGAGTCATTCTGCAAAATATGTGATGAAACCTGCCACGACTTGCTGCAAGGAGCAACCAACCACATTAAGGTGTTTCATCACCGCAGGTTTCAAAGTTAAACCATGCAGGATTATTGGTGCTTTACAGGCTTTTACACCCCGATGTAAAGGTGAATGATGAAGAGGAAGCACTGAGGCCTGTTTATCTAATTTTCTGTTATCATAGAGATCACAGTTTAGGTCAGGTGTAGATTGGATGGTCTCATTTCAAAATCAGCTTGAGAGGAAGTGTCATATAAAACTTAAAAGACTTGAGCAGTGCAAAGCATGACCAGGTGTTTTTTCTAAGATTCTTATCTCTGCTTCTCATAAATACACTTTATCGTGTTTGCACTCAATGACTTTTGTTTTTAAACTCTCTCGGGTACAAAAGGACGCAGCAGCTGATAAACAGGGCAACAGAAGAACTGCTGAAGCTGAAGATCTACCTGCAAAACATTTACATACACAGTCGAATCCATGTTTTCCTCAGACTGGTGTGCAAACAGCTTCTGCTTCCACACTTTTATCACCTCTGACAACAGTAATAAGGTCAAAAGTTAGAACAGCAGGTTATGCATTCCTCTTTAAATGTCAGTGTCAGGGTGTTGTAGAGGTGCTGTTTCTCTAACCTTTGACCTCCTTACTCTTTGTTGTGTTATACAAAGTGATCACAAGCTACTTTGAAGTCCAAATAGATTTGAATTCTTGTTCTCTATTAACAGAAAATCTGAGCAAATAATGTACTTTTTTCCTCGTTTGCCTTTGAAACTCTTTTAAAGCTTTTAACAAGGAACATTTTTTTTAAAAAACATCATGTGTGTTCCTCTTTGGTACACATGTTTGGTGTACTCTCTTTTTCTTTTGGTGTGATTACTAGTGATGAGAGGTTCAGCTCTTCTCCATCTTCCTCATTTATTATCACTCTGATATAATAACATAATAAAGAGAAGTTCATGCAAACACGGATAAAATAATAAATTACAAAAAGACATTACAATAGACATTAGGAAAACAAGTTAGACAACACAAGAAAAAAATTGATCATCCTTCAAACATTGCTCTAGATGGGCCTTAAAGATGTGTAGAAGGTAGATTCTTCCAGAATTTTTTTCCTTTTACCGACAGCACAGCCAGTCCAAACATGGTACATCTAAAATTTGTTCAGTTTTATTCAGCTGACTTCAACTTTACAACAATTAACAAAAAATGTCATTTTAAGATGCTGTCCAGTTCAATACCAGTCATTGTAGGCCTGTTATTATTCAGTTAAAGATCCACATTAGTGTCGGTGCTGGTTCTTGATTCTAGTTTCCGTTATGTTCATACTTTAGGTTTTCAGTTTTGTCATGTTTAGTTCAGTTTTTCTGTTTTCCCTCATGTGCTCAGTTTTCTGTTCCTGGCTCATTAACTCACCTGGTTTGATTTTGATTCACTTCACCTGTTCACAGTTTGTTCCTCTGTGTATATATACCCCATGGTTTTCAGTTTGCCCTTGTCAGATCCTTGTGGTTCATCCTTGTGATGTGTAGCTCTCTGTCCCTGCGTTTTGGTAAATAAACCAGCTTTGTTCATCACAGTTCAGCTTCTGCATCATCTATCTGCCTTTGGGTCATCACCTGCGCTCACATGTGACACATTAGTCCAATTTATAATAACTGTGTTCATAAGACAATTAATATATAAAAAAAAATGAAGCCAATGCACCTCTTCTTGAATGGGCCTACTTTCTCTGCCTCCTGTCCGAAATGACACACCCAAAATAAATGGGATGCACAATCATGGTCTCAAAAGAAAGCTGTGAAGTGAAATTACTAGAGAAGTTTCGGAAACACAGTCATGCACGTTACTGTGGGTAAATTTACCTGGAACACGGTAGAAAATGTAAATGGTATCGCCTCCTAAAAACTGCATTACACTTAGTGAAAACTAAAGGATAGCAGCCCAATTCATCTAGGAATTAGTAAAGTAATATCTGATGAGGAACTGTGCAAAAATAGACAATAAAAGAGTGAACCTGAGCATGTTTTATAAAACTTATCAGCTGATGTTGATAATCAACACATCTATCAATCATGAGAGTCAGGAGAATCGAGGGACAGCCCACAAATTCACCTTAGAAGCACTGGGGATCCAGAAAGAGGTGAAGCCTTCATGACTTCTTTCAAACAAAAGCAGTCATAGGGGAACACATTAGCAAAGTTTGTTGAGAGTTTGTGGAATAAAACTTTTTACCACAGAACAGCAGAAGTAAGGCATGATTAATGACTTAGTGTGTTAGCCAACAGCCAAAGAGTAGCAATCAGTGTTTTTGTCCCACATTGATGAGAGTGACATCTTTGTAATCAGCAGAGTCTCTGCTTTCATACGATACCTTGTGTGATATGCTTGAAGTGGGGAAGTTAGCAGAAGCTCTAAAGTGGGCCGTGCTGTTCTTATTTTTATGTCTCTCCATCATTATAGTATGCAACATGTTAGGACTGGTGCTTCGCCGTGTGTGCAAAGATCTTCTGTACTGCCTGTATCTCATGCTGCAACCTGTATAGGGGCTCTAGTCAAGAAGAGGCTAAACTAATGGATTACATCAAATCCTGATTCAGTCCTCCATCCTGAGCATGTACATGGGTGGAGGCTGACAGTGGAAATAAACAAGGTACCAAACTGAAAGATCCAATAAATAAAAATGTCTATATGTTATTGTATTTTGGTCAATAGTTTTGTAAACCTATTTAACTTTGCTATCTTTTACCATGTTGCTTGTCATGGCGGAGCATTAGGGCCACATCAAGAAAAATATTTTTTCATAGACTTGAAGAATAAAGTAATAATATTATGAGAAAGAAACTCACCTGGTCACTGCCTCCTCTCCTCTAGTTCAGGTAGGCATTTTCTGACTCATCTACTCTTCATAATGCCACTATGCCATGTGCTCGAGCTTAACCAAGCACCTCAGGGTTGTCTCCAGCTTTCAGTCCTTTAGCTATATGGCCATTTAAAAAAGTAAAGCCAAAGTAAATAACTGGTGGGATTAGGAAGAAGGGGCAGTCTAAAATACTTACAGATACACCCGTAAAGCGAGCACAGATGGAAGACGAACAGAGAAAAAAAAGCACAATGCAAGAAAGAAGAGCTTAGGGAAATCAGAAAGAAAAGCAGCAGAAGAAGAAGGAAAATCTTGCCAAAAAATGCTAGAAGCCAGTGTTTTAGATGATGACAGCATTTTTGTTGTCTGCATAGAGCCATTGAGCAACTCAGAACCAAAGGAAGTGTGGGTAAAAGAGCTACCACATTGTGACTCAGATTAAGAATGTACACCTTCTCAGACACACACTGTGTGTCATGGGTATATACAGTGCATCTGGAAAGTATTCACAGCGCTTCACTTTTTCCACATTTTATTATGTTACAGCTTCATTCCAAATTA
>JBAFTA010000008.1:8850313-8867992 GCA_036919975.1 Melanotaenia parkinsoni | reverse complement strand
ATTTGATTTTATAAATATATATGAAGAAATATTTTAACTGTTGCTGTTTAAAGAGAAAACTGCTGCTAAATCTGTTTGTTATTAAAAAATTTTAATCGTTGCCCAGCACTAATATATAATATATATAGGCTGTATATCAGATATATATCTGATTATTAAACATCCATACTGTTATGAAAGTTTGTTCGCTTAGACTCATTTACACACATATAAACACACTTATGAGACAGACATTATTCTGGATAGCGCTTTTATTTCAGTAAATATATTTTTGAAGTATAATCTACGGTGTGACCTCTGTTTATGCATGTTACAACCCACCCTGGCAGTGGGGTCAATTGTAATAAAGGACCACTATATATTTGACATTAACACACAAGGTCTTTGATGTTCTTGCAGGGTTTTGAATTAATGACATTTGTAGTACACAAATTAGCAGCTACAATCTGTTCACAGGGACATTTATGATATTATAGTAGGACATGTAGTTGCAAAATTAAGGTCAGTTGTTTAAATGCATTATTTATTACTACATTATCAGCAAGTCAAGCCTCAGATTTTAAGGCTCGACCCACATGTGAAAGCAGCATGCGTGTATTATTGCAGCAGGTCAAAGCTGAGCCAGCAAATAGTGCTTTCCTTTAATGGAACATAGTGAAGTTACAACCAAATCAGTGACGTTGACCTTGTTGGAGTGTTTTCTGTGCTAGATATGCTATCTGAAAGAAACACAACTGCATAAAATAAAAGAGGGTTTTAAGAGTTTAACTAAGCATTATAAACAGAAAGCTAAAATACAAAAATTTGCTCATCTTTGATTTTTGTCATTAATTTTTCATTATCCTCAACCCTTTAAGGTGCATCTAATGAAAGCTGCAATAAAGAATTAATATCTAAAATGCTGATGTGCGTTTTAAGCATGATTCAAGTAATCTATGATGCCATATGTTGTACTTGAGTGGTATAAACAACTGGCTGTGTTCTTCAGGTGTGTGAATACAAAGTCTGGCTTGTTTATAGCTTCCTGCTCTGATAAACTTATCAGCACAGCCAGCTCAGCAGCTTGATAAGCCATGATCAGCTGCAGATCCAAGCTCAACTTAAAAAACTAAAGCACAATTAATTAAACTAATTTAGGAAAGCAGTTAAGTCAAATAACTGTTACTGTGCTTAATAAGCTAAAGAAAAGTACAATATTTCACAGATTATTTTTCAGTTATTTAGTTGTATTCAACAGGGAACATTAAGAGAACTTGATTTTGTTTATTTTTAGTTTTCTTTATCATTTTGGGACAAATTTTGAACAAAAATCCAAAGGATGTTATGTAACTGGACATTTAATGCTTCTTTCCCTCTTTCTGCTCGAACTACAGTAACAACTCAGAAATGGAGCTTATGCTAATGCTAATGCTAATGCTAACTAACGCCCAAGACAAACTCCACGTCTAAACATTTTATAATCAGTACAATAATTTAACCTAACAGTGTGACTTCAGTGGCCTCATCCATGACTTAGAAGTCATTCACAGCTTTAGGTTTGTTAATGTTGTTTGTGTTTTATTGCCCTTGTTTTTTTGCTGCACATCTGTGTCCTTTTTAATTATTAATCGCCCCTCACCTGCATTCATTTAGTCATCTCCTAATTTCCAGATCCTTATTCTCCAGCATTTTCATCACCCTGTTTGTCCAGTTTGTAACGCCTGTAGGATTTTTGTTTGCTTGGGACTTATGCTGCTGCTGTTGCTTTCGGTGTAACCACAGAGACTTTAGTTTGTTTAGTAATTTGATAAAGTCTCCTGTTCCTGGCCTGCTGCCGGTCTGTGTGTCACACCACTCAATGACTGGGCTGCTGTTTAATCACATATTAGAAGTTATGGCCACAACTTTATCTCCAGGTCTCAACAACACATAAATGTGATGAAAACATGTAATTTCCATGTGTAACTGACTTGTGGCTACACCGTTTTTACTCTACACAAAGCTGGATGGTTCCTCTGCTTTTCTTCTATGCATGTTAAAGCTTTAACCTACGATGGTGGGAGTCTTTACAATTTTATGTGGTAAGTTGTTTTTCTTCTGTTGGGAATTAACTCTAAGGCTAATTTAAAAATAATTGCATTCTGATTTTATTTACATTTTACCCAGCAGCTCAACTTTTTTGAAATTGGAGTTATAAAAGATGGAAATAAAAATGTTGAAGACTAAATCCATAAACCCAATAACAGCTGCTTCATTTAGCAAGTATTTCAAGTTTTCAGTTGATAAAATCAAGACAATATGAACTGAGCTTGACCCTAGAAAAGAGTGTGTAAAGCCATTACATACACTCTTCGGCTAAAGTGCCCTGCAGCACAGTTAGCCCCAGTGGGAATCAAACTCCCAACAATGGCACAGTAAGTGCTTCCCACAGAAGGTGAACCTGGAAATTGAGGGAGGAACAAAGGAGAGTAAGTGGCACTTTTTCTGTAAGTTCACATTTGTCAGTTAATTTAAATAAAATATGATCAGGAAAATAAAAGTTACTATATTTCTAAATTAAAATGAAATAATGATGAGAGAGGATTTATTTCTGTTTTTATTTCAAAGTTGAAACAAACATAACTTTATGTTATGTGTGCTATTTCGTTATTTTAAAACCTGGCCCCCCACTTAATGGACTTGGATAAGAGATGGTCCCAAACTGGGCCAAACAGCCATTTTAGACACCTCTTTAATTTAGTTCTGTTTTACTTCATCAGTTGGCTTTGTACAGAGAAAATGTTCACATTTTGTATTAAGGTTTGGTAGTGTTTTAGCTACAGCTGCATCACTTGAAAGAGATATTCATATTCATCCTGAAAGCATCCAGGTATTTTAGGCCAGCCTGAAACCTTTTCATTTGTTCAGTGTACCATCTTCATTTATTCATTACCAGTAACACATACACATCTTAACAAATCTTTTTTCTCTAACACCAAAAGTTATCAAACAGACGTTGTGATCACAGAGAAATCCTCATTTCATGATGGGTATGCAATTTTTAAGCAGACCTAAAAGATAGGCGCAGGGCCCAAGGGGTTAAATAAATTCCTCTGGCATACATTTTACTGATGTTATACATGCACATGAACAGCTTGGGGATCAACTTTTATGTAATCTTCCTGGATCTGCATGCAAATAAAATCCTTTTCTTTTCTCTCAATTTTACATTTCTTTCTTTTTTTTCCTGCATAAGGTCAACATCAGCTCGGTTTCTCTTTGATGTACTCTTTTTTTAAATGATCATCAGGCTTATCCTCTCTCGCATTCGAAGTTTGTAGGTTTTCCTCCTCTCAGCATTGTTTATGTGTTTCTCTAAAAAGTGAAAATTAATGTTCGTTTGAGTGTGCAAATGCCTGAGCTGTGGGCTTCTGCAACATTTTAGATGGATTTACCAAGGTTATTTGAGGATTTCCCTGCCCTCTCTTCCTGTGTATGTGTGTGCATGTGTGTGTGTGGTCTTATGGGCTCTGAGGTAATCATGGGAGATTTCCTCCTCACTGGAGCGACTGTACAGCAGGTGCCTGAGGAATAGTCTCAATCTCATTTTCGCTCTTCCATGTTATCTTTTTTTCTCTCTCTCTCTACTCACTGCTACACACATTTAATTTCTTTCTCTCTTTGTCTTGTTACAGCAGTGTTTAGGTTATTAGATCAAGTCTGTAATTTGGATTCCCTGAACACGTGTATGTAGTCTGAATGCTAAAGGTCAGCCCACAGTCATATAAACTCATAAAAACAAGCTAAACAGTTAATACTAAATCCATTTTATAGTACTTACATCTGTTTATACTATCGTTATAATTGAGTCTGGCTGAATCAATTTAATCTGGTTCAATGAGTCATTGTTTGTTTCTCTACCTTTTCCTGAGAAAAAGGGTTGTTTATGAGATAATAGCATAACTGCAGCTACTACGTCAAATTTTCTCTTGAATCTGCCTAACGCTGCTGCTTTATAAGAGTTCTTGTTAAGAAGAAATTTCACAAATAAAGATTTTCAACACTCAACAGAAACTTCATTGGGCCCAATTTTTCAATTGCTTGTCACCACAATAGCTGATCAGCCAATCACACTGCAGCAACTGAATGCATTTAGCCATGTAGACAATGTCAAGATGGTTCAAAGTTGAAACTGAGCTTCAGAATGAGGAAGTAAGGGATTTGTGTGACTTTGAACATGACGTGGTTGTTGGTACCAGACGGCCGATTTTCACACACAGCAAACCACTGGTTCCAACCAAGGTATGCATCTCTGAACACACAACACGTCCAACCTTGAAGCAGATGGGCTACGACAGCAGAAGACTACACAGGGTGTCCCTCCTGTCAGCTATGAACAGGAAACTGAGGTTACAATTCACACACACTCACCAAAACTGGACAGCAGAAGATGGAAAATGTTGCCTGGTCTGATGAGTCTCCATTCAGCTGTACATTCAGATGTTAGTCAGAATTTGGTGGAAACAAGAAGAAAATATGGCTGCTGGTGGTATATTGGCATTGAGAATGGTTTCTTGGTACACTTTGTTCCCTTTAGTACCAAATGAGCACAGCCTACCTGAATATTATTGCTAACCATGTCCATCCACTTATGACCACAGTGAACCATCTTCTGATGGCTACTTCCAGCATGATAATGAACCATGTCACAAAGCTCAAATCATCTCCACCTGGTTTCTTGAAAATGACAATGAGTTCACTGGACTCCAATGGCCTCCACAGTCAGCAGATCTCAATCCAAGAGAGGACCTTTGGGATGTAGTGGAACAGGAGATTCTCATCATGGATGTGCAGCTGACAAATCTGTAGCAACTGTATGATAATGGGATTAAAATAAACTGTTGTTTTTTTTCATTAACAGGTAATGTAACTATTTCTATCAACACCATTACTGTTACTATAGTTCCAAACACTGAAGTGGTCTTCATCTGACTGAGGGGTTTGGGGGTAGAAATGACCACATAAGTGATAATGATTGACCGAGGAAGAGTAAAATGACATAGAAGAGTTGGCCAAGTTTGCACAGCTGAACACACCCACCCAAGTGATGCAAAAAGCAATGTTGAGTCCAGAGAAAACAAATGAAGAGTTTTTTTAAACTGGAATCATACACACAACTTGTCCCTCACAGAGATAAAAGACAAGAAAGTCATGAGAAATGTTCATTATGACCAGAAACAGTGTTTCTCTGTGTTGACTGTTATAATCATGTGAAGCACCTCTCCATGGAAGGAGACAAACCCACTACACCCAAACAGCCCGAGTTTATGTTTATGTCAATGTTTTTTTCATTTTAGTAAGTTTCCATTTAATTCTTTAGTGAGATGTAATATTCAGTTTTATTATGAACAAATGAACATGCAGTAGAATTTAGGAATTTTTTTTATAAAGGAAACAAAAAAAAAAGAAAAAGGGATGAATAGTTACTTACCCAAGTGACTATTTTTTATAATACTGTAGCTTTCTTACTAACCAGTGTGCCCAACACTGGATGCTATTATGTCAACATCTCTGGGGAATGTTTCCAACACCTCGTTCAAGCTATGCTACAAAGAACAACAGCCAGGGTGCTCAAGCTAACACCACTGAAAACACCTATGTGTAACATGTGAAGATCAGAACTGGAGTACAGAATTGGAAGAATGTGGCCTGGTCTGATAAAAGCATTTTCATTAATGTCATGTGACTGGCCAGGTTCCTTACCTGAAGAAGACATGAGACCAGGATGCATGATGGGACAAAGTCTGATGGTTTTCTACTAAGAAACCTTGGGTCCCACCATTCATGTAGACATTGCTTTGACATCTATCTAAACATTCTTGAAGACCAATTGAACCCTTTCATAGAAAAAGTAATCACTAATGGCTGTGGCCACTTTCAGTAGCAAAAAAAAAAATGCCTCCAAATTCTTCAGAACTTTGTCTAATCCAACATTTATGGGATGTGCTGGGTGTGCAATTCATGAAGGTCTTATCCCACAACTTAGAGGACTAAACAGATCTGCTATTGATGGCTTGGTGCCAGATACCTCAGCCTATCTTCAGATGTGTGGTGAAGTTCATGCCTCTAGGGGTCAGGGCTCTTTTGGTGGAGAAAAGATAAAAGGAGGGATCTGCACATTATTAGTTAGTAATCCTAATGTTATGGCTTATAACCTTTTAGGTTACCCAAGTCATCCTCCCTAGACACACACATTTTCAACATATCTCCTAAGATATTCTGCTCCTGATTCTCTCTCTGCACTTGGTACAGTGTGATATTATGCACACATACATACTGGTGGATCTAGAAAGTACAAGAAAACATAATATCATGCAGAGATGCATACAGTCCACGCAAAGAAAAACTCCTGCATCTGTGCTGTCAAGACCAAATGTGTTTGACCGGGTACATCTATGAGAGGTGAAAAAGCTTGTTTTTTATGTGCATTTTGCTGGAGATAGAACTTATTCCAACACTTATCATTGGTTTTCTTCATTTACAGAAATCACATTTGAGTTTCATTGAGCTAGAATCAAATTGCAGAGATCCTTGATGAGCATTTAAAACTTACATCTCCATAAATCCCTTCTATGCAGAGATCTGTAAAAACACATATGCATATGCATGAAATTCTCTCTCCCAGCTCTAGAGCGATCAGCAGCTCTTGGCTGTTACATTTGTAAGCATTGTGTAGTCTTCTAGCTTCATTTCTGTGCATTGTAGTAATATTTCTCTGCATTTTGTCTAACAAACAGGATTGTGTAAGATTAGGTCAAAGGACATTCAGTCAGTCCTTAAAAACTGACACTAAAAGGATACCCTGTGTGCTGACATCTGATGCCGATGGGTTATTCCTGACTAGGCATCCATTAATGATGAGCTGGAAGAAATGAAGAGGAAGTCATTCAGATGGACATGAGCTGGGGGGGTTGATGATTCTGCTTTAGAGTTGGTTGTTCTGGATCTCAATGTGTTTTTTGAGCTTTATCTTAAAGCATCGTGGAAAGTCGTGTTATGTGCTATTTTTGCTGCTGATGTGAGCACACACATCTATGTGAAGGACACCAAATCTTTTAGCTTGACACTATTTTCTACCACTAAACAGCATGAGAAAAAGCAATGTGAAATATAGTAGAAGTGATGTACCCTTCATGTGCAAAGCTGTGATATCACATTAATTAAATTTAAGATGAAGATATAAGTTGTTTTGGCTTCCTTCTCTCCTCTCTATTTTCCCTTGACACACTCCTTTTAATGTCTTCTTCCTTTCAAAGATGACTCATCCCTCTGTTTCCCTTCACCCGCAGTCTCCCTCTCCACTTTTTATTATCTTTTCTCCCTTCCTTTAACACAAGCCCCCATCCCTCCTTCTTTTTTGCTCTCTTTTCTCCTCCTCTTACGTACATCCTTCTCTTTTCCTCCCCTGTCTTTCTCATCCCTCTTCCTCCCCCTCTGCCAGATTAATCTGATGTTCTGGTCAATGTCCAACAACAGCTGTTTATATTGGTTGGCAGAGGTTTGGTGTGTATGTGTGCTCATTAACTCTCCAAATCTGTCTCGCGTATTTGTGTCACCCCCCCATATCCTCTTGGTTTAATTCAAATGGGCTTCAGTGACATGAATTCTGTGAAACCACTAAAAAAATATACACACATTCATCTCTTTCAGTCCTTTCTTTGCAATCTGCTTTTATGTGTGCACAAGAGCTGTACATGTGTGTGTACCTCATACATTTCACAAATACTCTTCCTCTGTCGCACGTGACTCAGGGATTATTTTTTCTTTACCAAAATAAGCTGAGTGAGGGAGAGCGAAAGAAAGAGAGAGAGGCGAAGAAATAGGAGGGAGGGAGGGAGAGAAGCAGAAGAACAGTGAAAGATCAGAATGCTAAAGAGCTGCAGCATCGTTCAGAGAGTGAACCTCGGGGAGAAAAAGCAAGGAAACAGGGACAAAAAGGAAGGTGGAAGCTGAGAGATACAAAATAAAAGAGGGGAGGAACAAAAAAGAAAAAAATGAACTTTTGAAGTCAGGTGGATTCTTTAACTATTTCATGGTTACAGCTCACAGTTTGCTTAAGGAAATTTGTTATATTGTTTTAGGAGACTGGGTGAGACTGGATGGTGATGATGAGAGTTTTAACCTTAAAACCTGGACTGAAATCTAAAGTAAATACATTTTTATTTAACATCTTTTTACTCTGCAGTTATTCTCTAGTGTTGCTGGACTCCAAGACGGGAGCCAGGTGGGTGAACTTAACTAATATTAGGAAACAAATACTCTGAACTAAGAGACTGAAACAAGCGTGGCTAGTGATGATATTGCAATGGGGCTAATTTACCAAATCTTCTTAAATTTGTACTTAAAGTTGTACTTTAGAAGTTTTTTACAAAAAACCCTTCATCACATGTCCCATCGTGTTTGTACACTGAAATCTTTCTTTTTAGTTCGGTGAATACCAATCTTTTTGTAAGCTGAAAGGACCAGCTGGCTTTAGTTTGCATATAAACACTCAAAAATGTTTCTTAAAGTCAAGACTTGTGAGTCATTTGCAGACAAGGACAAGGAAATGCCAAAACAATGAATTAGAACAAATATAATTATAAAGATGTGCATACAAACCTGTCTGCCCCCGTTTTGGTTATACGGAGACACAAATCATATAAAAGCAGCTTTATATACAAACAGGTAACTAATCACTTCCAAACTTGGACAACAGCCTGCAATCTGGTCACATGAGCATACCAGGACACACATCCTTGTGGTGTTGTGGCTTAAGAGGAAAGTGGAACACCGCACAATAGATTTTCATCTCCCTTTTCTACCTGTGCTGTGGCATCCTGGTTTAACGATGGAGCGAGTGGTGCATCTGATGAAATGAAACCTCTGGGTGAGTCTTAAGGTAGGTCAGTGGTGTAGCAATCCGGGCATAACCTTGATTTCCTAGTAGAATTAATCATTATAGTAAAAAGCCACTGTTATTGTACATTCTTGGAAATTTATGGAATAATATTTGTGATATAGTGATCTAGGTCATGACACCGTGGGTGTTAACAATGAATTAGCAAAAGGAAAATCATTACCAGTCATTATTTCCTAACAAGAAGATAAGGACAGTACTACCTAACCAAACATAAGAACAGAAATTAAGATCCCTGGTTTTGTAAGTCTAAAACTAAATGTGGGTGTGAATGTGCTCTAAGTGAATCTTTGCTTGGCCCTGTGTCAGGAAATGGGATCAAATGCCTCCACATGCTGCATACACACAAAGGTAACTCCACACAAGTGCTGCAGCTCTTTGAATTGAGTATTCATGGTACATTGGAATCTTTTTAGCCTCATCTTTCAACCTGCACAGTAACCCATTCATTTCAATAAAAGTCCTCAAATATCGGACATGAAACTGTCATCAACTCCTCTGCTGGTGACTTCGCTGTGCTGGTTTATCATTAAAACTAAAGAGAAGCTGACAAATGTTCCTAAACCCATGCCCTGATGGCATCCTAAACTTAGTCCTGGATTTTTGTTGCCTAAACCTAACAAAATAGCAATGAATATAAAATGACACCAGACTCCAGCTCCCGTTTCATCAGTTGGAATTTTGTTTGTTTGGTTGTTTATTTTTTCAGGAATCACTTTTAAAACTCCAAACACAAACTTTGGTGGATTTTTATAGGGTCTTCAACTAGAATGATGATGAGGTTGATTACCCCCTGCTTGCTGAAATTTGATACAGGTTAACAATGATGCAAAGGCTGCTGACCAAGCATATGATATGAGAAGCTAGCTTGGTTGCAGTGATGCAAACCAGTTGTTTCACAGCCTCAGTGTGCTAATTACCGTGCTTGGCATACTGATTTGAAGCAGCACAATTTGCCATTTAAGTTGTGGGAAATGGCCACTTTACATTTCACAGTGCAACTAGCTTGTCTTTCCCAAATCCTTAACTGACTTGGGCAATGAAACCATTTCCTGTTAACTCTGTCATCTTTCAGCAACATTTACACAGATGTGATGCTTTAAAATTCAATGGTGGGTGGGTCTTATGCTATTAACTATAGCTATAATCAGTCAGGAGATCAGATGTGGGATTAGTCAGTTCAATTGGATGCTTCCACTGCCACTTAAAAAATGACTAAACTTATCAAAACAAGCTCAATTCAGTTCATCATCACAAGACGTCACTCCATTCAAACTGAATGAAAAGTGAGACTGCTGACAGCTAAAATGCATGTGTGAATTTGGCTATACTGCGCTTTAAGTCTCCATCAATTTGGCTCCTGAAGATTTCACGAATATTAAAGATCTCTGTCCAGAACGTATAGGAATAGTGATGATACTGTGTAGAAGTATCTGTTATGCCTGACTTATTCAACATGTTCTTTTATCAGAAACTGTGCTTCTGTCTTCATATAGATGTACTTCTTACGGTCCAATAGATCTCTCACAGTCATTTATTATTAAATACACAGATACTCCAACATATCAACCACATATAATTTTAAAAGGTACCTACATGTTTCCCAGTGTATGTACACATTACTGTGCATGTGAATATTTAACGACTAAAACTGCATGTGTGTACAGTCCTCACTCATGAGTCACCTTCTATTCCTGTGTCTCATGGCAGGGTGTGTTGTGCAGTGACTTTCATGTAGAAAATACACTAGAGTCCTTACACAACCAGCTGCTTCAGAGGAACAATCTGATTGGTCCAGAGCATCTACCAGCCAAGCAGGCAAGGCAGCAAATTCTCTCTAAAAATACCGTCAGAAAATCCATCACAATCTCACCAACTCGTATTCTGCACTTGTGAAGACTGATTTCCTCTGTGTGTGTGCCTGTTTCACACAGAACCGTGACTGCCACGCACATGCATAATCCTAACCTAACCCTGAAATTAAACCAGTTTTACCCTACAAAATGTATCTGTCTAGGACAAACTTGGCATCAGATGCTCAGATGTCAGTTGATTGTTTCATCCCTCTTATTCTCCATCTGGGTACCATTTTCAGCATGACCCACATTTTTTACAATATGCATGGACACAAATCAATAGTTTATTAAAAACTATATTTTTGTAGTGCTTTAACTTCATGCTACATGCTATTGAAAGTTCTTTAAAAGATTTCTAGTTCTTTCTCAACTTCTGTTATTGTTTTTTACGTGTGAATAATTTCTCTGGGCATTTTTTGCATAGTCCATATTTAATTGTTTGTTTTGCAACTAGCTAGATTAGCTAGTTTACGTTTTATCTGATGGTGCAAATAATCAGCCTCTAATCTAAAGAGAGTTTGAGTTTGTTAGCACATCTTTTGTTCTAGGGAATTGGCATTTTATTTGTAAAGTACCTATTCACAACAAAGTAATCTCAAAGTACCTTTAAAAATACAGTCTAATCCATTTATAATCCTATTCACTTTAATCCATATATAATCCAATTGAATTTAAATTAATTATATAATCCATGTTTGTCCAGTTAATAATAACTGTCCCTGGCCAAAGAAAAAAAGTCACCAAAAACAGAAGGTTACACACACACACATATCTCAGTGGACCTCCTTTAGCTGTGATTATGGCAGCATTTGTTTTGGCATTGCTTCGATAAGCTTCTGCAATGTCACAAGATTTATTTCCATCCAGTGTTGCATTAATTTTTCACCAAGATCTTGTGTTGATGATGGGAGAGTCTGACCACTGTGCAAAGTCTTCTCCAGCACATCCCAAAGATTGTCAATGGAGTTCAGGTATGGACTCTGTGGTGGCCAATCCATTTGTAAAAATGATGTCTCATGCTACCTGACCAACCCTTCACAATTTGAGTCCTGAATCCGGGCATTGTCATCTTGGAATATGGTTGTGTCATCAGGGAAGAAAAAATCTATTGATGGAATATCCTGGTCTTACAGTATATTCAGGTATCAGCTGACCTCATTCTTTGGGTACATAATGTTGCTGAACCCAAACCTGACCATCTGCTGCAACCCCAGATCATACCCTTCCCCCACAGGTTTGTACAGTAGATACTACTGTATGTATGATGGCTTCATCAATCTATCTGCCACTCTTCTTACCCTGATGCACCCATCACATGATATTTTCCATTGCACCAAAGTCCAATCTTTATGCTCCCTTTAAAGCTGAAACCATTTTCTCTAGTTAGCTTCACTGATTAGCTGTTTTCTTATGGCTATGCAGCTGTTCAGTCCCAATCCCTTGAGCTTCCTTCACACTATGTACGTGGAAGTTTTTAACCCACCTTTAGTAGTTTCTACAATCTCCTTAGATGTTTTCTCTGCTTGATGCCAATTATTTGACCCTTCTTAAAAAGACTAACATCTTTTACATGACCACAAGATGTGTCTTTCTACATGGCTGTTTAAGAAATGAGAAGCTACTTATTGTAGCAATTGGGGTTAAATAACTTGTTTCCAACTGAAAGATAATCAACCATGTGGAAATTATGCAATAGAAGGCTCCTACCTTTTGCTTAGTTAAATCCAGGTGGTGACTTTTTCTTTTGGCTGGGCAGTGTAAAAAGAAAAATCTTTAAGAAAAAGATTTAAAGCCTAGCTAATTGCAAAGAATCTTCTTTTCTTTCAAGCCTCATTCTGAACATTCACAGGGAAAATAATGAAAACTCTTTTTTTAACAAGAGGGAAAACCTCCAACAAAACCAGACTCAAGGGTGGCCACCTGCGTTGACCAGTTAGGGATGTAAAGAAGAGAAAACAGAGGTCAGCAAGCTCCACAACTCTAAGTAAGTGACCCTAGCTGTAAAAAAAAAAAAAAGAAAAACATAAATTATTAACAGCAGTGACGTTAAATATTTCTACATGGAGTATAACAAGCAAAGTGAGAAAAGAGCCGAGGGGAGCTCAGTGTGTCATGGGATATCCCCCAGCAGCATAAGTCTATAGCAGCATAACTAAAAAGGTTTCACATAACTTCCCCAAACTCTCAGACTTGATTTCTTTTTATTTTCTATATCCTTGCCTTCCCACTGCGGCATTTTCCTTCCATTATAGTTCCTAATAGCTGTGTGTTAAATTTGAGGAGGGGGTTCTTCGGGTTTACCTGGATCATCTCCAAGGAAAATCAGTAACAAAGTTAACACGAGTTCATGTGATAATTTACCCAAATGAGCAGCTTTATTTATTCATTTTAATTAAACAATATAAAACAAAAAGGTAATGCATACTATATATAAGCGCTTTGAGTAGTCATACTGGAAATGCTAAGTACAATCCATTTACTATTACCTTTTATCATTTACTAGGATAGATGTTTCAGAAAGTTAGCTGCATTTTTTTGTGAGCACCTTAACTTTCTGGATTCACCTCTAAAAAATAGTTTAATTTCTGTCACTATTAAAACACTCCTATGAGATGGATGTAGTGTATTATTTCACTTCAAACTTTGCACAGTAAAAAAGATGTAAACCATCCTCCTTTATCAGAAGGAATGGCCGGTTTTCATCTAGCTCACCATGTAGTAGTCATACACTCCATTGCGGTCAGCTTCTGGCTCTTTGATCCATGTCTTTAACATGTACCTCTCATATAAAGTTATCACTGCAACTAAAGTTAACATTTTACCAAGTAGTTGTATTAGATATCGATTAAATCTTTATCATTCCCTCTTATTTTTTTTCCTCTATTTTTAAATTACTCACTTCGTTCTTATGTCAATTTCAAATCTGCCAGAAGTCAGTGAACCTGTCACCAAATATAACGTACTGTTTTTGGTAGCATAATTAAACTTCTTTTATTTTATGTGAATGGATGTAAAAACATATTTGCAAAGATCATATAATAGCATTTTGTAAGTATTTTCAATAGTATTTACTAGTTTTGCTAAGAGAAAAAGTATAATTTTCTATGTTTTCTAGCTTACACAATTTTTTGTTTGTGGTTCCTGAAGATTTTATGAATATTAAAGACGTCTGTCCAGTAAAATACAGCTCTAGGAACAGCAAAGATACTGTGTAGAACCCTTAGTATCCCAGACTTCTACTACAAGACCAGGTCATGAAGGCAACCTTCCTATGAGGAATGAGTATAGCCTTCCAGTAAAATGCATGTTCTGAAACCAGTGCTGGGTGTTATGGAGAAAATGCAATCTTTGAGTCATCAGGACAAATGCAACAATCTCTGTTTTCTGCTTACTTTGCATTTTGTCATCAGATCAGACTGAGTTTCAATGCTGCATATTGCTCAAGTTTCAGGAATGTCAGTGTCGGATTAATAATGTGTCTCTCCTCCATGTTCGGCTGCTGACCTCAAAACCCAAGTTTTGAAATCATAGAATTTCTTTTCTTTTTTTTTCTTTTTCCATTCAAAGGAGGGGCTTATAACCTGAGAAACTTTTTGTGCATTTTGTGGATTTTTGATTAATATTTGTGATATGAGACCCATCTAGAAACCAAGGAACATTAAATTAAAGCTCTTCTGTCCTGTCCTGTAGATATAACTGCTAAAAAATCTGTCAATTCACTTTGTTTTAAATAAAATCGTCATCGTCATTGTGATCTTTATTGACTCCCACAATAGAAATAGAGATTGTGAAAAAACAAAAACGTAGCGACTGAAAAAGGCAGCTGGCATCTGGAAAACAACACCCGGCTGCATGGAGCAACAGTTTTAGCTGCATGCTGTGGGGTGGAAGTATGAACAAACAGCTGCAGACATCACAGTAATTCAGCATGAATGAGCCTTTGTCAGAAAAAAGGAATTCACCAAAGACAAATCAGCTTGGCTCCAGAATTTCTTTACCTTAGAAAATAAATTCATCCTCACTGTGGTAACTGTCATGGTTTAACTTTTCTTTGTTGGAATTTCTCTTTTAACTTTTCATTTGCTTCCTGTTTTACTTAAATTACTTTTTGTCCAAGTTCTTTCATTCGAGTTCTTTTTGCTTCCTGTGTTTGCTCCATACCTGTGGTGTTTTAGTAGATTACCAACCCTGCAATATGTAACTGAGACATTAACCTCTTTTTATTTACATACTCCCTGGTTTCTGTTGTTCTCTGCAGGACTGACAAAGTTCCCTTCAGTCTAGTTTTTTTAAGTATTTTCAAGGCATCTTTTTAATACCCAAGGGGCAACTGGGTTTGCAACCAGCGATACATAGCATAAAAAACAATAACAGCACATAACACACATTGACATTTGTTGTACTAAGGAATTGTCATTTACAAGATTAATACCAGCAAGACTAAAATAATTATATAATCAATTTGTTTTGCATCATGGCAGAATATATGTACATCCATCCTAAAGGAAGCAATGCAAATTCACACCTCAGTGCAAGGTTTAGGTCAGCTAAAGTGGATCTGGCCTTTGTCAGAGACCTGACCATCTACGGGCTGTTAAGATACTGTAAGGATGCCCAAACCTTTACAACACCCTGCAAACAGAAAGTGACCCGAGCAAACAGAAGTAAAGGTTTTGTTTTTGTTTTTTTTTGCACACAAGGTCAATGTAATTTAGTGTTGATTACCAAAATATTTGTACTATTTCTTTTTCTCAATTCCTTTGAGAATATCCTTTTGCCGTATTAGCTTAAACAGCTATGGTGTGTGCTCAAAACGACCAGTGTGGTAATATTTGGCATGTGATGCTCCAGAAAAAAAGTTGTGAAATGTGGTTTCTCAACATCTGGATACTGCAGGGCAACGACGGCTCCGGCAATGTACACAATGACTGTCGGTGTGCCATCAAAACAAGTCGGAAGCACAGAGTTTAAAGGTAAAAAATCTATGTAGTGTTACTTTTATATCAGATATTACATCTAGATTGAGACCAATACAGTTGTGTTACATCAGTTTGGTGATCCTGTTAAAAAAATATGACCAACTGCTTCTTGTACTAGCTGCAGACCACAAAGAGATGACTACTTATAAATGTCTAGAAAAGAGGAACTAAAGGCTTGAATAACTTCAAATTCTCTTGGAGAAAGAGGAAGTTGCAGCTTTAACTTGGCTTAAAGTCTTAACCAGAAGAAGCTTGTTCTGCCAACTAAGGTAGTCTGTTTTGTTTTTTTTATTTTAAAAGAACTGTCAATGCAGCCAACATCCCCAGAAAACCATCAGGGTGATCTAATGAATCTGGTCATCCACATTAGATTATTACTTTTATTAAGATTATAGAAGTTTAAATTAATCAATGCTTTGATTTAATTCAAACATTACAATAAAGGCTGTAATTAAGGTCCTCAATATGCAGGACTTTACATTCATTAATACACAAATTATAAGAGAGTAGAAGATCAGCACCGGGTTACAATAAATTATGCCTCTGGTTCAACGTGTTGCCTTATATCAGCAGTTTCATGTATACCAAGTTTTTTTTTATCCTCTATTCACATTAATTTTCATATAGAGATACTGTAAAGGATCACTGAAGCAAAGTTGCATGGAAAGCCTTTTTAGTTTCTGTTCTTGACTGTCTAAGACGTCCTTTGGTCTAAGCACAGAGAACACATGCTTTCAGTTTTGAAATTAAATCAGTATTGAAGACCATTTGAAAGGGAGAAATGTTTCGCTGATAGTTAAGTGAGGCCTTAACTGCCTTAATTAAGAATTTGGGTTTTTAGGTTTTTTTGTGTCCATGATTATGTGCGAATGTGTGTTTATGTGTGTGTCCTCTTTGAGGGCTGAAGAGCAGAAGTTGCTTTGAACGGACACCGGCCCATTGAAATGTCAATGGCAAGAATGCGATGCATCCAACGCAGAGTACACACACGCTGCTTTGAGTCAGCCTCACACACTCACAACTCCACATGGAGGTTAACTCCCTTCTTTCTTGTTCTAACAAACACACATACTTCAGATGAATCAGTGTTTGAACAGTGCTGTATTTCAAACACACACACAAGGACACACAATCTGAACTTAAATTATTCACATGAACTCTTAGCCATTACAGTAACACCCCCAACCCACACACCCCCACATATATGCTCACACAAACCAGAAACTACTGCAGAACTGCTTTTAATTGCTTTAAAATGACCTTAATTAAAATAACTTAGTTTTATTTAGATTTTATGTGAAATATATTAAGCTACTGTGGTCATGAAGGGTAGCTGTAGGGGTTTAACCTAATAAACTTAATTAGCTTTAAGCTACATGTAGTTAACAATACATTTAACCCATTGTTTGGCTGTTTGAACAGAACAATAAAGTATTTAGTCAATTTAGACACTTTTAATTGTGGATAAACTGTACACCTCCTGTGTTAACAGAACTATGTGGCAACTTTCAGGAACCTTAACTGAACTATTTTATTGCTTCTTAATCAATGAACAACATAAACTACAGAGAATAAGTTGCCTTTCATTTGCTAATGTCTACAGGTAATAGCATACAAACACAAAACTGAATTCTACAATTTTTTAAAAGAAGCAAAAGAAATGTTTTAAAACATGAAAATTAATCAGGTAATTTTAAATTGCAAAACAGACATGTCATGCACAAACACACAGCGTCATAAAACTGTCTGTGGCTCCTTGTTGATTAAAAGTGATAATTTTAACACAACAGACAAAGGTGGACCCTTCCTGAACTTTAAAAAAAAAAAAAAAAAAAAAAAGAAAAACTTAGCTTTTTAAAATGAAAATTTATTTTTTCACATTAACTGTCTCACCTGGCAAAAAATGGAGTAAACCCTTGCCTTTCTT
>JBAFTA010000008.1:8827409-8850192 GCA_036919975.1 Melanotaenia parkinsoni | reverse complement strand
AAGGTCATGCACAAACACACAGCGTCAGAAAACTCTCTGTGGCTCCTTGTTGGGTAAAAGGGAGAATTTTAAAAAAAAAGAAAAAGGTGGACCCTTCCTGAACTTTAAAAAAAAAAAAAAAAAAAAAAGACAAAATTAGCTTTTTAAAATGAAAATTTATTGTGTCACATTAACTGTCTCACATGGCCAAAAATGGAGTAAACCATTGCATGTCTTCGCTTTTCTTTATAAACTGTAACAAGCCAGTGTGTACATTGTGAAAGTGTCACAAACAGGATATTGCAACAACAACACAATCGCTCATCAATCAATCACCTTTCATACAAAACTGGATGTAGGACAAAATGAAAAAGATTAAGGTGGTTAAAAAGTATAAGACCCAACAAATCCCTCCTTATCCCATCCCAACTCTAATGTATTACAAGGATTATGGATTATATGTTTAACAGCATTCAGAGGGTCATAAAGGTTGTAGGGGAGGAAAACTAAAGAAACTGTGTCATATTTTTTTAAGGGGGATAAAAGAAAGAAAGAATCACAGACATTTGTGTGAGCAAACATTCTTTCTCAGACCATTCTCTGTAAGCCCTAAAGATGTTTGTGTGTGAAAATCCCAGTAGATCAGCAGTTTCTTTCTCATTCTTCCTCATGTTCAATTTGAACTATGCATAAAGATGCTGACGTGATTAGCTAATTATATATTTCTTTTAACAATCAGTTGAGGTATTGTACCTATAAAGTGGCTGGAGGGTTATTTCAGTAGTTTTGTCACCTTTGTATGGTAGATTTATTATTAAATGAGCCAAGAAAATGTGTACTTTGAGTTTTTCCCATATTCAACTGTAGCTTTCTTTATTCACCTGTCACGTGCATGTTTTCCACTCTGTCACTTTTCTACCTTTGCATCGCTAAGCTTGCCATCATGCATCTCTTAACATGTGCATGCATGCATGTGTGTGTGTGTGTGTGTGTGTGTGTGTGTGTAGGATGGCATGCAGGTGAGTATATGCCACTTAATATTCTTTATGGGCTTAGAGAAGGCACCACAATTTTGCTCACGTTCCTCCCTTCTGACAGCCGTGACAGAGCAAACAACAGAATATGGATCAGTACTGCTGCTGTTCACCTGCTGCAAGGTGTGTTGTGTTGACTAAAGGGATTATAACAGAGAAACTGTTCCTTACACAGAAGGCCTTATAATCTATGCAAATCACACACTTAGTTGGGTCACAAACAAATTTTTAGAATACTTTTATACAAACTCAAAGGAACAGCAAGACCCCAACAATGCTCCATTTTTATCATATGAGATGGCACAGCAACAAATAGTCATGTGACTTGCAGCATTTCTAGCTTGTGACCCCCTCTTACAATTCTATGGTGTGTTGCAATTCGGGGAATGAGGCTCTGTTATTCTCCAGCCGGTACACTCTTCATTACCCATTTAAAAATCTACGAATATCAAATGTTACAGAAATTTAATGCCACTATTTAACAGACATGCATTTAATGTAGGCCTACTTGGTTTTGTAACATTTTGTGTAGTTAAAAAAAAGTTCCTTCTTTTTTTTTTTTTTTTAAACTGAAATCTAAAACATACTCTTCTGAGCTCGGTTGCTGATTCGCCACCATCTTGTGCGCAATGAATTCTGGGAGAAAAGAGGCCGCAATGGATGCATCACCAGCAGCCTTAGATTGAGACCAAACAAAGTGCGGATTTGAAGGTGGATTCGGAGGGTCCTACTACGCACCTACTACTTTGCACCTACTGGTGCAAAAATCCATTTTAGGATTAATAGGTGAAGTTTACCTTAATGACAACTGTGAGGGGGATGAATTTTTTCTAATTCATCTCTTTGAATGTTATTTAATTTTGAATTTTGGCATAATTAGGGGCGTGTCCTTTTGACAGGTATCTAATATCAGAGAAGGGAGAGTGCTAACAGCATACCTTAACTTTAGCCAGCCTTCATCCGTTAGCTGGTTAGCTACCGTTGCTCAGGGTTAGCTCGGTTAGCTCTTAGCTACAGGTAGCTCAGAGTTGGATAATTGTCAATCATCCACCCCACCTTCACAGTCCCTCTCCATTTTTGGATTTTCCAGGGCTAATGACACGCGTAATGCTACCAAGATGGCGAAGGTGGGAACGCCCAACGAGCTTCACTTTTGCTCTTCAGAAACCTACGGGTGATGTCACGGAGGCTCCGTCCATCTTTTATACAGTCTGTGATTGGGACACACCTACTGTATTGACACAATGGCATGCTTTAGTGAAAGAGTTGACAAGATGTAGTGGCAAATATTTTTGTTTATAGATAGAAGAGATAACCAAAATGATTACCTTTTGTACTTATACACAGGACAATTTAAGATATGTATGTAGTTAAAGTGATATGCACAAGCTTATTTGTTTATGCCATCTTAAAATTGTAGGTGGTGTTCTGTCTGTCTGAGAAATGCATTTCCCAAGGCAGCAAAAGTCTGAACAGCCTTCTTTGATGAGAGTTCCTCCCCTTAGGGAGTGGTGAAGTATGAGTCAGTATTAAAGAAAATATTTTTTTAAGAACAGACAAGTTTTTATCACAAGTTTAGCCCAGAACTTCTTCATATGGACACTATAATAGAAATACAATTTACTTTAAACTTTCCACCTTTACATTTTCAGGAAGTTTGGATTCATACTTTCTCATTGAACAGAGATCAATTACTAATGCAGGTTCCTTTTCCTACTAGTAGAACCCATGAGCTGTTAAAGAATAAACCTTCTGCCTGTGAGGTCTCACAATCAAAAAGTTATCTGTCTTGGTCCTGAATGAAGCTGTGAATTTGTCATTTTTGAAGAGGTGAGTTTAATGGAGACCACATATCTGTAGGATTTCACTCATGAATCAGTTTTTATCAAAGAGTTATACATTTTTAACATCTGCTAAGTACCTTCATCCACACAGACTGGGACGACGATCAATGTTACCCTGTGTGGGAGCCAGAGTAGACAGTGTTTTGAGTTTGCCAGGCAGTTTTAATAATTTTGTTGTTATTATAATGCATCTTTATTTTCCTTAGATTAAGGGTGAATAAAAGGCTTGATTGTGACATACCTTCATTAAATCATTCCAACTATAGCCATGTTGTCTGTGGGTCACTGTGAATCCTCCTAGCTAAATGCAGAAAGGGATATAGTGGGTTCAGCTGGTGGAGTCTCACATTTGAGATAGTTGAGCCTCTCTTCTTATCCTAGAGGTAAGGCTAAGAATGTTCCTTTAATTTTTGAATAGCAGAAGAAACTTTCAATGTACATTGTACTCAGTTACTTAGAGCTGCAGAGATATTCTGGTCAAACCAAGCTGCAACTGCCGGCTGTGAAATGTGAAGTCTATGTGGAAGTGCAAAAAAGTTGTGGGTGACTTCACAGAGGCTCTGTCCATCTTTTATATACAGTCTATGGGTCAAACATGTAGACTCGGAGATGAATAACCAATAATGTGCTCTATGTTAAATGTTATATGAACTAACAATGCCTCAAAACGCCTTGTAGCATTAGTTCTCCTAGCTATGGCTTAATAGTTTTAATCATTAAAGTCAGCACAGATTTGAAAACTGGCTGTCTCTCAATAAGGTTTTTTAAATTTATTTTATTACATGATATCTGACCAGCCAATTTCTTCCTTGTTCCACAGAGTTCCACAGGGTTCTATGTTAAGCCCAGTTAGAAAGTTTAGAAATAATCACATATTCTTCAACCCATTTTACAGGAAAAACAAATGTTTCCTCACATATAGCGCTGAAATTCCTTCTTACAAAGAAAGAACAAATGCAGACATATTGCAGGAAAGTCATAGCATCTCCATAATGACATCAGTTGCTGCTTCATGCTTATTCTTGTTCCATAACATTAGAGAAATGTATTTGCAGTATTTAACACAACAGTCTGACTTTACTCATCTTTACATTTTATTGGTTTAATAAGTTTAACAAAATTCTGTTTACAGCTTTTGCAATTTGGTCCATTTTTAATCTTTTTATTCCAACTGAGTATTTGAATGTTTTCAGCTTTGAGGGAATCTACTAAGTGACCTAAAACTACCAATGTGTGTCAATGAATCACTGAAATACACATCAATATGATATTTATATATATTAATGGACAGGTTTTCAGTTTATACAAGCACCCAATTCACACAATAATGCAAACAGTCCTCACTTGAAGAGTGTCACTGTTTTTCAATCTACTTCTGAAACCCTTCATCTCCACTAGAGGATGAATTCATTTCCTGCCTTTCTGAATGTTTCATTTTGCTTCATTTGCTCCACTTTTCTCCACCTGGATGTCCCATCATCTCCTCCCTTCCTCTTTCCCCACATCCATAACAGTTCCCAGTGATTAACTTTTTTTTTTTTTTTTTTTATGACAAGTTATAATGCCATCTTCCTTTTCAGGACGTCTAGAATGACCACTGCCCATTTGGCCATCTGGCATGAATACATGATGTCTAACCCCATCCAGCATGGCTTCGATCCTACGTTACTTTGTTTGTGGTATAGAATTTAATGTTTCTTTATCATTTCAGTGCAGAAGTCAATTCTATATGCAGAGAGATGTAAAACATGACAGGAATCCTTGATTTGATCTCTGCTGTATGATGTGTGTAGTTTCTTACAATTTAAAAATAGTGTTGTATTCATTAATCATGAACATTCATTGTCATTTGCCTATTCAAAGCATGTAAAACTTGTGTGTACCTTTTTCTGATCATATAAGCTGCACCTCTGAACCATTCCTCAATGTGTTTATTTATTTATTTAAAAAGGAAACTTCTTCCTTCACTGAAGGTATTTGAGAATGGCTGCCTTTGAAGTCTTTTTACACAGGTAAAAACAGCTGCAAACATCTAGCTTCTGAGTGCAATATGAAAATATTATTCGACATTCAGTCCCATGTAGAGTTTTTATCAGCTAAGGTTCTGATTGATGGGAAGACAAGACCTGGGACACTTTAATTTCCAATGAGAGTGCTGCACACTGGGCTGCAAGAATGTGCACAGTTAGCTTTATCTTCACAGAAACACTTGTTTGCTCATTGTAAAGCTCTGAAATTGACAGCAGCGGCAGATAAAATGATAGTTTGAAGCTGATGCTCAGTCTCATTGTGTGGACTGAAATCTGCCGTCACGTCAGAAATAATTAACTCTTTTACTAAGAAAGTTGTTATTATCAGAGGATAATGTCCAACACTTCAAGATACCGGAAAACATCATCCCTGGCTATGTTTTTTTACTTGACATTCTGGGACATTGTGGTAGTTTCTGGATGTAACTCCAGTTCTGTGTATTGTAGCCCTCAGAGCACTGAGGTTAACAAACTACTGGCAGGAGTGGGAAAGGATTTGTTTGACTTGTTCTGGCCTGGGTTAAAGAAATGTGTGCACATGCTACTTTGGGTGTAAAAACTGCCAAAGTGTGGGACTGTATTTAGAAAGTGGACACAACAGGCATTTAATTTGTTTAGGGTCAGTCACATTAGACAGAGTCAAGAAATTAAATTGACTGAAGAGTTATGGGGAGGAATTGAAAAACTCAAAGTAGGAAAAAGGAGTAACTGGGAAAACTGCTAAAGAGACAGGAGTTTATTAACTACAATGTACTGTATTTGATTACTGTCAACTCACTTAATTATATTATAATTTCAAATTTGCTAAAACATGGAAAAATATCTGAGGATTGGAGGATGTAAGACGTTGGCTGGATGTTAATTTATTTCTTTGACTTACATTTTTTGTGCTCTGTTATTGCATCTACACAGTTACATCCAATGGAAATTCACCTAATTAGAGATAGAAAAACAGAAGGATAGTGAGTGGAAGGACAAAATGAAAGGCAATGAAGCTACAATGCTTGAGAAGAAAGAGAAAAGAGGGGATATACAGTAAAAGACAGAAGACATATAAAAGCACAGAAATATAGAGGGACAGGATGCAAGACAGGGAGAAAGAGTTAAGGAGTAGGAGTGAGTGTGACAGAAAAAGGAAGAAAAGGACTGAGGATGAAAGCAAAAGAGGACTGTAGATGGATGAGGAAAAAAGGAACAGAGCAGAGAGGAGAGCGTGGAAAAAGAGAGAAAGGGCCACTGAGAGAGATCAGAGCTGAGAGTCATGTGACGGAGCAGCACGTGTAGGCCGGTGGTGTCAACTCTCCCTCCCTCTCCTTCTTTCCACTCAGATACAAGAAGAGCTCTTAGCCAATCAGAACGCAGCAGCTCTGTTGATGCGGCTACCTCTGTGTATGTGTGTCGCTCTTTAGCTGACATATTCTATTAAATGGACAAATGTGTTTGAATCCTTTGAGATTTTGATATTCAAAGCCAAGACAGATTTTTAAGTTGGCACTATGGTCCTGCTGATTGCAACACACTGATTTCAGAGTGCACTGAAATTGAGACAAAACCAGACTTCAAAGGTTTGAGAGCAGGCACACTTAATGAATTTATGAGAAATCTGTTTTCTGCAGTCAAACAAAATGTGTGGGTCAGCAGAATGCACAAGAAATAGCAAAAGGATTGATGTGGTATGTTAATGGAAAACAAACAGAACAGTCAAGAACATTGATGCAAGAGTTTAATTGTGATTAAGTATGCAAATGTACAGCTGGGATAGCTGGAATCAGAAAAGATCCACTGGATCTTCCTCCTACCAGGTGGTCAGTAGAGGCCCTGGATGGATGCCATTTCAGTGATGTTTTGTGCAGATCTGACCAACCTCTGTAGGGGCTTGCGGTCCAGAATGTTAAATCTGTTATCCCAGGCTGTGACACAGCCAGACAGAATGCTTTTGATGGTGCGTCGGTGAAACCTGGTCAATATTCTAGAGTCTATACCAAACCTCCTCCATTGTAGAAAGAAGAGCCTCTTCTCTGAAACTTTTGGCAAAAGCAGCTATGCTACATGGATGTGACCAGATAAGAATCTTGCTGATGTTGACCCCCAGGAATCTGAAATAGCTGACTCATTTTCCACCTTTGTTCCCTTAGTGGAGATGTGGAGTCTACTAGGCAGACTTATCTTATCTAATATTAAACCAATGATGATGGTGTCATCTACAGATTTGATAAAGGTATTGGAGCTGTATATGACCATATGGTGGTGGGTGAATGGTGCTTAGCAGTGGGCTAACAACACACCCCTGGGGGCCACCAATGCTGGGCATCAGTGTGTATGATGTAGCATTAATGTGACAATTAAATCTAGTAAACATTGTGATAGGATCCATTTTAAAGCCTAACCTTACCAATACAATGGAACTAAACCATCTGGCGCCAGGTAGCCTAACAAAACTGTGAGTGAAAGCAAATTAAACAGTAAACAAACCAGAAGTTTTTAGTAAGCAGCTGCCTAATCAGGGAAACCCAGACTTCCCTCTGCCCAGCCACATTTGCCAGCTCGTCTGGGGGAATCCCGAGGCATTCCCAGGCCAGCCGAGAGCTGTAGTCCCTCCAGCGTGTCCTGAGTCTTCCCCAGGATCTCCTCCCGGTGGATATGCCTGGAACACCTCACCAGAGAGGCATCCAGGAGGCATCCTGACCAGATGCCCGAGCCACTTCATCTGGCTCATCTCGATGCGAAGGAGCAACGACTCTACTCTGAGCCCCTCCTGGATCACCAAGCTTCTCACCCTATCCATAAGGGAAAGCCCGGTGACCCTGCGGAGAAAACTTATTTACAGTCCCACCCCTAATTTAAACATGTAAAAAGTAAAACGTATGTAGCCACGATTGTGCCAGCACAATCGTGGCTACATCTGCCATTGTCATGTAAACAAAGAAGTTAAGTGTATATTGTGACCCAAGTCACACAGATACCGCTGCACAAACTCCTGCTGTGAACCAAAAACACTGACTGTCCTGTCCACCCATGAACAGCACAGCTGGATTGTCCAAAATCTTTACCCTGGGTAAGTGTTTTCCTTAAAGTTTGCATTCAGTTCCCCAGCACTGTATATAGAAGAATTTGTTTGTCAAAATACTTGTGAACATGTCAGCAGGACCTGTTACTACCAAAGTGAACTCATTCACTGCCAGCTCTTGACATACTTAATCAGATAATTTGATGTCAGTTTCAGTTCCCTGTGCTTCCATTCGGAGTAATTCTTTTGTAAAACTCATTTACAGCTACAAAAGTCATAGTTAACATGGGAATCTCATGCCTTTCTTTTCATTCTTTGCATTTGTCTGATTAAGTTTAATTTTCAGTTACTGTTTTCTTTCCTTCAGAAATGTCAAGTGCTCCATTAAGTTAGAGCAACTAAAAGGTTAGGTAATAGTTCAGAAAACCACAAAGTTAAATGAATTAAATATTTTGCTTGTCCCTTGAAGGAAATTGTAATAGTAACATTTGCAAAATCCCCATTTGGTAATGGAAAGCTTCCTTTACATGTTATAGTTACCATGGAAACACAACACCAGCTTGGGAATACCCAGCATGATAAAGAACTACACTTCTTAAGTACCCCGGGTGTTGAGAAGCAACAGCAATGTCCCCTGACCAATAGATGAAAAAGGCTTGCAAAGTTTACGAGCTATCAATAGCTCATTGGTCCCTTCACTGCATGATTTACAGTTTAAACATTTGGCTGTCACACATTCAGTTGCTGTTTTTCATGTAAAATGGACTGTGAAGATATTTAATTACTACTTCTGAAATAAACCAGTCATTTTCTTGACAGAGGACGAAAATAACCACTGCCTTTCAGGTGATTTACTGTTGACACAAACATCAGATGTATCCTTTTAAAAATATTTAAAGATGGAGAAAGAAGGACTAATGACACTTTAATCACTCAAACATGAGGGTCCGTGTAGGCAATGAGTTATCATCAGATGTGTATTCAAACTCAACATTAGCACTCTTAGTGTTGACTGTGCTCCTAACAAAACAGCCTATTCAATATGTAAATTTTCCACAGAGGTGGAGGAGCATAACGCAGCCTACGCTCTCTACTGTCACATCTCCAGCTTTCTCACTCGACTGCAAGCTTAATTTCTTTCAGTATGTGCCAACTTTTGCAACTAGTTAGGCTGAGGTTAAATATGCTGTACTTTAATCTCTAAAATAATAGAGTGGACAGTTATTGGTAAGCCCTGCTCAGCCACAAGATGAAGACCAGTGAGGGGGTAAGAAACACTGATTATATGTAACAGCAAGTGAACAGTCAGCTTTGGAAGCAGGAAAAACAAGGCATACATAAGGACTCTGACAAGTGCTAAATTGTGGCGTGGGTAGTGTGATTTTTCTGAATGATGTTCTGAAGGAAAACTGACTTTCATGTGATTGTGCTTCTTTGACCCATACCATCTATATAAATAATTTTGTCAATCATACTGTACATAGACGCTCTTGCCACTTCATTAGGTCCAGCTTGCTAGTACCAGGTTTGACCCCTTTTTTCTTCCTTTTCTCAGAACTGCCTTAATTCTTGACGTCAAAGATTCAGTCAGGTGTTGGAAACATTCCTTAGATCCACCACACCGCAAAGGTGCTCCGGACTGAGATATTGTGACTTTAGTGGCCTGTGGAGTACAGTGAGCTTATTGTAATGTTCAAGTAACCAGCTGGAGATGAGTTGAGCTTTGTGACATGGTGTATATCCACAGCTACTTCTGTGTGAACCCACAGATTTAATCAGACAAAAAAAGTGTCATTCATTTATTATTAAGCCTCAAACAAAAATGCATGTATAACTTATGACTATATGTGTAGCTACTTAAGTGACAACCGCTGACAATACAGACAATACAGACTACACAAATTCAAATAATTAACACTAATATAAATAAAGAATAATTATGAAAAAATACATATTTATACAGTAAACACTACACACAGTATCTGCACAGGTCTTTCCAGGTCAAATACTGGTATTGTTCGGTAAATAATGCAAATGCATGTGGGGGTGTAGAGGATGCTGGAATAAATACTGTATGGCTATAGGGAAGAAATTTAACTTAAATTAAAAAAAAAAAAAAAAAAAAACTGTGGAGGTACAACCATAAAAATTCATGTCTACTCTAGACAATTAAAAATGATGTTTTAAACAAACACAACCCACTCAGCCCAATCCTGAATAAAGTTGACAAATAGCCTCTGCAGCAAGTATAACGAGATCTTAAAATGTTGTGTGGTTATTGCAGTTATTTAGCTGGTTGATTCATAGTAGATGCTCATGAGTGAGCTGTAATGTTCGTAAATGTAAACATGCCTGTTCAATTGCTCCCTTCCTCTATCTTCAATATTTCTAGCTGTTTAAATCTGGGCAGATTTTTCCATTTGTTTCTCTTTCTGCCATTTAGTGCTGTGTGGTACGCTTAGTCGAGGATGAAAAGCTGACACACACTCATATACACCAGAATGACTAGGTTAAATGCAGTACATGCTAAGCCTTCGTGTCACTATGTGGCAGATGGAAGAAGAGAGAGAGGGAGAGGGAGAGACATAGCCGGACAAATGCAGGTATTTGTAATGGATGAGCTGAGAAGCCTTAGCTGTCTGTGCACGCAAGCATGTGCAAATGCTTCAACAGAGTGTGTCTAAACAATACTTAGAGGATACATATGTTTGAAGTTGCTAGTGCGTGTGTGTGTTTTTACATTTGTATTGTTTAGACATCATCATGCAATCTGGGTTGATCAATAAACACACATACAATTGATTTACTACACATTTTGTGAGAGTGAATATGACATAACACATGGATGTCAGGCGGAAGAAAGCTCTGAGCAAAGAGTGTGTATGTGCATGTGCTGGCAGATGTTAGTGTGTAGTGTTATTGTTAAATTAAATGTAAACACCAAAAGACCCAACAGAGTTTACAGAGTTTAAAGTTATTTGTGTCATTTTTTTTCTTTTATTTCAAGGATCAAATACAGAATTTTTCTGTCCAATAATTATTGGCAAATTTTTATTTGCATTTAATGGTGGCATCCTTTTAGCGTCTTTTCTTAAGCAGACACCCTACATCTCTTCATATTTTGCCATAAAAAGGGATGAGTTCAGTGATTTCATTAAACATGAACTGGCATTAATTGAAAAAGAGAACATAAGTCAAAAACAGAGTTTGTACAGTTCTAATGGGACTTAAAGTAAATGTTTGTATTAACCACCTTCAACACAGCCTGGACTCTTTTAATATAATTCATTTTAAGTAGTCCTCGGGAATAGTTCTCTAGACTTCTTGAAGGACTTTCCAAAACTCTTCTTTGGATGTTGGCTTCAACAAAATAATCCCACTCCGGATAGCATAAAAAAAAGGTTTGACTTAAATTTGGCCCAAATGTGCGTGTTTTTTTTACTTAAATTTGGCCTTGATTTACGGCACCAACTTATTGTGAGTGTGGCCGCCAAAACTCAGTCATATGATCACCACATGTGGCCCACAAGGAAATTGATGTAAAGAAGGATTCCTCTACTAGTACCACTTCTAGCCCACAATATACTTGCTGTTGTCTATGTCTGGGCCAATAATTGGCATTTGAACTACCGGTGACCCACTGAAGACTTGCCATAGTCCAAGCCAGGCTGGCAACTGACATCTAGTCCGCTTCTGGCACATGGAACACTTGCCAGTGCCGTAACTGAGCCATGACTGCCCAAGGTAGCCCAGGTTCGCCCCAAACATGCCTGTTATGTGGGGCAATGTTTCAATAATGTTGATGTCTGGGATCTAGGGAGGAATCCTCGCTCCATCAGACCTGCTTCCAGTTACTATGTTATTTTGGCACACCTCAGCCTGTTTTACTTTCCTTAAGAAGGGCTTCTTCACAGCCACTCTTCCATGGAGACCATTTCTGATGAGACTTCAGCCAAAAGGAGATTGATCAACTAACAGTCCAGATACATCATATTTTGTTCATGTTTCTTAAGGATCACTTTCAGATCCTGTTCATCTGCTGTTTTTTCTTCCTTACATTTCTTCTTTTGTCCTCCGCTTGTCCAGGTTCTTCACCATGCATCATGCTGAGACATGCCAAGTTCCATCTTGCTAGTGCAAACACAATATTTTTTGCTTGTCAAATTGTGTTATCTTTAGTATTTTTCAAAGATGCAGCTTAAACAATGATAATAAATGAGACATCTCCATGACAGGCTGGTAGTAACAAAGTGCCTATGATCCAGTTGAAAATGGGCTTTTTGCTACGTTGTCTGCTACTATATATGTTAACATGACACAGGTTTTAAATTAGGAGCTTTATCTGCTTAAATGTTTTATTGGTCTGTGTTGAGTGTCTTAACAGATAGAATAGACATTCTTCTGAAAATGGTCAGGTACAAGGACTGGATGAAAAATTATTCAAAAGTAGCCACTGTTCAAAGACCTTCAAAAAGCTGAAGAACAGTTGCTCAAGACCACTTAAAAAGATGACAAGAAAGCCTGGTTGCTTGGATACAAGATGTTAAAAACTGAGGAGAGACTCAATATAAAAAAAAAAGATAAACAAAAGAAACAAAAACAAAACAAACAAAAGAAAAACATTTCTTACACCAAAACATTTAAATTAAATTAAGGTAAAATGTAATAAAAGAAAATAATAAAATAAATTTTAGTTTTAGTTTAATTTTTAAACACTTGTTTGATGTAAGAATATCAGTTGATTTGGGAAATGTGAAAAATGGAGGATGTAAAGAATGTGCTAACATACAATAATGTGTTAACAGTGATAAACGAGTAATTGTTACAGAAAAGAAATCACATGTTGGATTTATTTGCATCCAGTAAACCATGCTGACATCAGTGTAAACGGTTTGATTTATTGCTCCAAGCTGTTAATCCATCTACATGAAACTGAGCTTCTGGGCCCCAAATGTAGTCTCAGTTTTACTGTTTCAAATCTTCTTCTCTTGTGTTTCTCCTAAAGTGAAAAGATACTATATAAAGTACAAGCGTAGACAAAATAGTAAATGTGTACAAGAAAGCCATAAATTGAACCAGATCCCCATATTTAACATTTCTCTCAGTGATTTGCACATTAAAGTGTGAAATAAAAAAATAAAAAAATCTGAACTGACCCAGTATTGACCCTGAAGAGCCACCTGTAGACTCTATTTTCATCTACTTTTACGAGTTTGCCATTCAAAGAGATACCAGATACAGTCCTTATCGGCCAATATATTCAGTCTAATACATATGCAAAGACAATAACAAAGTAATATTTAAAAGAGCAAATAAACCTTGTTAAGCTGCACATGGCTCCTCCAATGCATTTAGCTGTATTTTACACATCTGTTATTTATGCATCATTTGCTGTTCATAAGTCTACACACACCTTCCACATCTGTGACTCCATCAGTCGCTGCTGTTAAACTGGAAGTGTAGACGCAAACACACACCCTTGCACCCCCCACCTCCCCACTCCACGAGACAGAAAGAAAAAGGTAACAGCAAAAAATAACAAAAAATAAAAAAACAAACAAAAAAAAGACATTCTTTCTACATCAGACATACAAAGCAAAGTCCACATGCCATTTCACTTACCAGCATACAGAAGTGGTGAAAGATATTCATTAATTCTCTGTAACGTTTAGTCCATTACAGGTCACGGTTAAGCTGGAGCCTATCCCAGCATTACCAGGTGAGAGGCAGGGTACACCCCAGACAGGTTACTACTCCATCGCAGTTCCAACACATAGGCGACAAACAACCATTCACACTCCTAGGGAGAATTTAGAGTCATCAGTTAACCTAACATGCATGTCTTTGGACGGTGGGAGGAAGCTAGAGAACCCGGAGAGAACCCACGCATACACAAGGGGAAAACATGCAAACTCAAGTTTTCGAACCAGTGACCTTCTTGCTGTGAGGCTGTGGTGCGAACCACCACACCACCTTGCAGCCGGTGAAAGATATATAGGCACATAATACAATGTAAATAGAAATTAAGGAAATTAAGGACAGCTAATAAAAATTATAAGTTAGGGCTATGACTATGAGGGAGTTTTAGTATTACTCCAGAAAGTACTTCCCCTCTCATAGGTAAGGCCCCAAAATCTTTTGGTAAATAAAATATGAAGGAGATCAGATTGATAATATTATATTATATATATATTATACATTCATTTTGTGATGGCTACCAGTTTTTCATGTGGGAGAATCTTAAAAATTTCTTTTTACCATAATGTGATAATTGGTGGGCTCTCTTTAATCAAGTTGAGTAAATTACATTTTACTCCAGACCAGCAGGAAAAACGCTTGGATCTTTCTTTATCTCTACAACAAAAATTTCACTGCTTATTTTGTGAGTCCAAAATCATGAGATAAGTCTGCACTTTACAATTTATGCAGAGAGGGAGACACTTTTGTTTTTAATGTCAGTGATCCAGAACCTTATGTTACATTAACCAGTGAGATGTTAGTGTTTGACAAATTGACTACGTCATCTCTAGCTAGCCGAGATCTCCCCTGCCCCATATCTAAGAAGGGGAAAGTAACGCACCAAACGCCTCAAAGAAAATCTCTAACCGTTAGATCTAATGCAGTTACTCATTTAAACTCCTTTTTTCAGCAACCTCAAACACCTGCTGTTGTGTTTAGTCATCCCTGTAAATGACTAAGACTGACTAATGACATCTCTAAAAATGTTAAAAATATCATTTTAATTTAATAAAACCGCTAGGTTTTACATCCCATCTCCACTTGGTGAGGTGGGGTGGCTTTTCATTCATCTCAAGCTTGGGTCCTCTAGTCCGGGAAGCTTGAGGGTCCTATGTAGTATTTTAGCTGTTCCTAGGATTGAGCTCTTCTGGATGGAGATGTCTGATGCTTCTCCAGGTATCTGTTGGAGCCACTTCTCTAGTGTGGGGGACACTGCCCCCAGTGCTCCGTGGACCACTGGTACTACTGTTGCCTTCAGCTTCCAGGGTTTGTCAGATCTTCCTTGAGTCCTTGGTATTTCTCCAGTTTCTCGTCTTGCTTTTTCCTGATATTTCCATTGTTGGTGATGGCTACATCGATCACTACGGCTTTCCTTTACTGCTTATCCATGATCACAATGTCTGGTTGGTTGACCACCACCGGTCTGTATCTGGAAGTCCCACAGAATTGTAGCACATTCGTTCTCTACCGCCTTAGGAGGTGTTTCCCATTATAACCTAGAGGTCTCCAGTCCATATTCTGGACAGATGTTTCTGTGCAATGGTTATAGCACTACTTGGTTATAGTGTTCAGTGTATTCTTTTCCTGCCAGTATCTTGCACCCTGCTGTGAGGTGATGGATTGTTTCAGGGGCATCTTTGCACAGCCTGCAGCTGGAATCCTGCCTGGTGTGGTAGCTCTAGGCCTCTATTGCTCTTGTGCTTAAGGCTTGCTCCTGGGCTGCATGATTAGCGCCTCTGTGCTGTCCTTCAGTCAAGCCCCCTCTAGCCTTTGGTAGGACTTGTTCATATCTGCCACTTCAGCTAGAAGTTATGGAGAGAGCGAGGAAGAGAAAGAGAGAAAAAGAAAAAGATTTTTTTGACGACACCTTACCTGCCAATTTGTGCTTACCTAGTGTGTTTTGGCCACTGCCTAATCCCTTTTTGGCCCCCTTTTTGACCTTCTTGTTTCAACCTTGGACTAAATTGAAGGTCATGGATTTTACATACCACATACCACATACATACCAAAGAAAACTGTACTAACTGTTTACATAGAAAATATGACAACTAAACTAACACGACTAAAAATCTAAAGACTACAGAATCAGGGTGTAATGGCAGAATTGCAGCACAGCGGTCCACTTCTATTCCACTCATGAGCAATGAAAAGCTGGAAGAGGCCACAAATCAGCAGAAGAGGAAGGAAGCAGAATAGCACACATCAACCACCGAGCCACTTTTAACAGCGTCGGCTACTTTTTAATTAAGTAATTTCTTTTCACTAAAACAGCAGCACAACAGTGAGTGAAACAGAAAAACAGCAACTGAATTACATTTAAATTTAAGTTGCTTTAAAACATCAGTGCTGAGCACATGACTTAAATTATGTTCATCACCTTAACAGTTACATGATTACATATATATATATATATATATATGTATATATATATATTCTTTTTTTTTTCTTTATATAGACTGTTTTCACTGTTTCTTGTCCAGTTAGTTGCAGTAGGATAAAAAAAACATAAAAAACAAAGAAAACAAAGAACAAAAACCATGTCTGGGATCTTAAATCAACAGATTAAGGTTTCGTGACTATTTCAGGTTTTGCAGTTAGACTGCTGTGGGCTAAATAAGGAGGTCACAGAGGGCTGCAGAAGAGTCAAAGGGCGTCACTTTATAACTTTGGCAGCGGAGCTGCATCAGTCAGACTTGGTTGTTGTTTAAACTCCCATCTAGACAAAGGTTTGAAATTAAGATAAACACAAACATCAAAACTCTGAGCCCTCTTTCCATGTTCTTTCCATGTATACTTTTCAGCAGATATCAGAGATGATGAAAAACATTTATACTGTTAAATGTGCTAATTAGTCTGAGTATCCCAAATTCCCTTGTTACAGTATAATATATAAATACAGTTTTATTAGATATTAAAAGTCGATGAAGATGAACATGAAGATGCTGTTACCCCTTGTTACCCCTCCTTTATACCGGGTACTTGTGCGGCATGTCACGGCTGCGCTGCGGCCTCCACTGCTATTCGCGCCCGTTTTAGACAATGGTTTGGTTTCCACGCATGTATCAGAAGCGTCCCAGAAGTGCATTGTCATGGTGGTCCTCTAAAATTATGCGAGTCTATTTTTTGATTCCAGAATGCGTCAAGTTCAGATTGGGGCAGACAGGAAATCAGACACAGGAGCAGTGTCAGGGGGTCTCAGTCTTTTTTTTTTTTTTTCTCTCTGTCACAGACAACAGTTTATCCTGCTTCTGTAATTTCGTGATCTCACGGATCCTGCTAGGTGGACTGCACTCGTAAGCGTTCCACACCTGAACTGCTCCTGGGAAAAACTGCCGCGCCATGGAGGTCGGACCAAAACCATGGTGTAGCCGTAACGTGGCGCACACACACCCGGTGAGGCCTAACAGAAGACTCAAGTCTAACTTGAAAAATCCCAGAATTTTCCTTTAAGTCCTCTAAAACTATGGGCCTAGCTGTCTCAAACAGCTTCATACAAAGTCTGTTGATTAACAACATCTAATTAAGTAGTCCAATGAAATAAACCCAAAGTTAATCCCCTCAGACTAATTGGACCTCAGGTCTCCAAATGCACTGCTTGAAATCCCACTTCCAATGCATCTTAAAGTCAATGAAAGTGAAACTGCCATTCATTAAGAGCGGACGGACTACACAACACTACAAAAAATTCTCCCTTTAATTAAACATGAGAGCAGTCACACCCTTTGTGTTATTCAGGCAGAGCATGGCAAACCAAGATTACTTTTTTTGTACAGCACACTTGAAACAATTAAGCAATTTAATGTGCTTTACACACAGTAAGAAAAAATATCTGAAAACAAAAGGAATATGAGAAGGAAAAAAACAGTTGCAGCAGAAAACACGATCCACTGTTGTAAACTGTGAGATAACAACATATTCCTATCCTATTATTTTTTGTAGGACAGAACCACCGAACCTTGTGTTCTGTCCTAATTCTGCCCCTTTGTGAATGACAGTATGAGAACTTTAAATCGGTTGAATGGAGATATGCAGAAACTACCTTCCACCACACTCACCTTTTTCCTGATATGCTAAATCAATAGTATCCAGCATGTAGAAATACACAGATGGGGGAATTTGTGATTTACACCATGATATACTGGCCATGAATTTCATTACATTTAGAGGCATGAGAATTGAAACTCACCTTCAGATAGGATTTGGTTCATAGAAAAAACACTGTTTGTTGAGTGTTTTCTACTTTTGTGCACCATCCGGTCCCAGAAGAGAGCGATACAGATGGTAGAATTTATGGGATTACACTTATCTTGCCTGCTGATATTGTTGTGCATCCAATAGCAAATGATTGATGTGATGATGTTTTCTATTTAAGTCAAGAAATCTTTTCATTTTCTGAAAATACAAACTTGCTAAGAATCAAAAGTAGGAATCAGCTAAAATTGTAATAGGTAAAAGGAAGGAATCTCAACTCAAAGATTTAAACACAGACATCCCAAAACATCAAGAGTGAACTTTACCAGGTATGAAGAAAAAAACTTCGACAGAAGCGAACTTCGTTGTGTAGCAAAATGTTCAGAGACCCTTAACGTTGAGGTGAAGGTTAAAGATAAGCCGCACTTCTGTGGGTAACTCAGTAATGAAATCATAGTACCTGTACAGGTTTAAAGGATTAAATATAAACAGTGACATTTTGAGCTGTGGACCAACAGATCATATATTTCCTCTTGAGATCTGTTCAACAGGCAACATACATTAAATTATAACGAATAAAAACACTTCAAAATGAGGTACCACTAATGTCATCAGTCCATTTTCTATACCTACTTATTTCAATGCAGAGTCGCAGGGGGACCGAAGCCTATCAGAGCAATTACCAAGCAAGAGGCAGGGTACTCCCTGGACAAGTCGCCAGTCCATGACATGCATGTCTTTGAATGGTGGGAGGAAGCCAGAGTACCTGGATGGAACCCATGCATATATTGGGAGAACAAGCAAACTCCACATAGAAAGGCCTGAGTCAAACCCCTCCCCCTAGCCAAGGCTCAAACTAAGAACCTCTGTTCCGTAATGCAATGGCGCTAACCACCACACCACTGTGCAGCTCAGAGCAAAAAAATAACCAGGTGCACTGATAATTTCTTCAACAATAAAAGCACAGATGTTAACTATTTGACAAGGAGGAGATCCAATCAGACCTAATTTAGTTTCGTAGAAAGTTGGGACAACTTAGGAAAAGAGCCAATAGTATCAATCTTTACGTCTGGTAAAGAGGAAGGCACACACATTTCTTTTTCTTGCAAGAAGACAGTATAATTTGCTCTGATGTAGTCTAATGAAAATAACACAACACAATGTCAAGACCTGGGGTAAAGAGGAGATCAGACCTACAGGCAGATTTCACATTTAACATAAAGCGAAACAATGACTTGTACAGTGTGCAGAGTAACTACAACCAGTGCAAACACAACAATGCAATGCAGAAATCCACGCAAAGTTAGCATGTTAGCATGCAAGCTAACATATCATGAGGTGCAGGTTTTTATGCAAGGCTGCAGCCACAGCTGTCACGTTAATCTTACTAATTTAGAAAACTAGACGAACAATTAACCTAAAATGGAAATCAACAACTAACATGCACATTTTGATAAATGTTATGTATTTTTTTTTCTCACTTATGTCACAGTTACAGGAGATATGAGATGGCAACAGTGGGAGAATACGCAGTCCATCACAAGCTAACAGACGTGTCATTTCTTAAATCTACGGTAAATCAAGTCGACTATTTTTTCATTTAGTGGACTGAAACCAATGATCCAAAACATGACTCAGAATAGCAAAACTAAAGGATAATTTAGTCGTAATACTAAATCAAAATTATTTTTTTAGAATTAAAACTTCTGTTTGGATTATTCCTTACACTGAAGTCAGATCTAACCTCAATTTAAATCAACTAGCAAGACTGTGAGAATAATCATTTTTATAACCAGTCTTACTGCGAGATCTGTTCCCCAGCCTACTATCTTTCCAGTTGCTGTGGAGGAGTGTAGATTTATCTGCTGGTCCAAGATCTGCAGTTCTGCTCATGGAAGCTTGGAAAATGCTAGCCTAAAGATAGAGTAGGCCCAGTGTAAATATAGATCCAGTTGGATGTTTCATTGCTGCTGGTGCATGACAAGCTAATCCCCAGTTCTGGTCACTTTCAGTGTTTCAATTTGAATTAAAGGGCGCTCATGTGAGTAAGATTTCCGACACCATAACACCCACAGCAGGCGTTTTAATGTCTGTAAGGCTGCACGGTATTTTTATTCACTGTAAATCTACTGGTGTTTGCAGTGTCATTGGTTAGTAGTGGTTTAATGGTCTAGAAAAATAGAAAATTATCTTTGAATATGGCTGCCACGTAGGTTGTGAGGGGAAGTTGAATATAGGGAGAAGAAAATCAAGCTTAAGAATGGAAGAAAAGGGATTGCTTATGGAGAGGAAGGGGAGAGATCATAATGAGATAGAACTATGAAAAATAAAAAAAGACATAGAATGTAAAGAAAGAAGGAAAAGCAGAAAGGTGCATGAAGAGAAGGAAGCAGAGAATAGAAAAATTTCATAGAAGGAAAAAGGGACATGAAAATTAAAAGAGGAAAGGGGAATGGATGGAGTAGTTGATGGAGGAGAAAAACTATGATGATATGATAGGAGGATGAAAGGAAGGATCAGAAACACAGGAAGGAAAATGAGGTGTAAGGCAACAGAGAGGAAAGATGGAAAATGAGAGGCAGAGATGGTGAGGCAGAGGAGTAGGGAGAGTAGTATCAAGAATCGAAGAAGACGAAGATTCTGAATTGATTTTTTTGTCTTCTCCTCATCACTCTCTATCTTCCTCTAAGTTTAAAACACACACACTAGGGTTTGCAGTGGAATTGTGAAAACCCACAATCATTTAATGTTCACAAATCGTTACAAAGGAGGATGAAGGCAGCAGACACTTTTGAATGCACCAGCCATGTAGGGCATCTTTAGTTGATTGCTAAGTGATTTAGAAAGATCCTAGGGCTGTAAATTGTGGTAACAGTGTCCATATATATTTTAATTTCAACCTCAATGTAGTAAATATTATTTTTTCTTGGGACACCATAAGACTGATTTGTCTCAGTCTATGACATTTTTTACCCTTTCTGAATCATTCTCTATATATGCATGTTTGTAAAGCTCAGATGATTTTTCTTTATAGTTTAAACTTTGCCCTTATGACGATCTTGAGAGGCCATTACCAGTTTCTAAATAGTGTATGTGGAATTAATGTCCAGGAAAGCTCACAGTTCTCTCTGCAGTTATAGCTTGAACCATGATCTTCAAGGTGAAACTAAGTGAAAAGTCTAACAAGTCTTCCAATCAAAATGACCAGATAGGTTGTTTGTTCATAAATCAGATGTTCTTTAACCCTACATATAGACATACAGCAATCTTTGCCTAATTAATCTGAGCTATACCAGATGAATACACAAAACTTAGATAAAAAAAAAAAGTGATGGATGAATTTTTATTTCTCTTCCATGGATGAAACCCTGCTTCATTGGGCCACAATGTTCAGTTCTTACTCTGGAGGCTTGTAGTTGTGTACGAAATGGGGGAGATGAGAATCAGTACCTCCAAATTCGAAGACCATAGTCCTCAGTGGGAAAAGAGCAGAGCAGGGATCACCAACTATGGACCTCTTTAACCAATGTCCTGTAGATTTTCACTGTGCCCCTGCTGCAACACCTGGTTCAAATGAAACAGTTCTCCTTCATGACCCATTATTTGAGTCAGGTGTGCTGCAGCATGGACATACTGAAAACCTGCAGGACACTGGCTCAAGACGTCCAGAGTTGGTGAAGCCTGTGTCCTCTCTGGTTCGGTAATGAGAGACTTTTCTAAGTGGAGGAGTTTGAGTATCTTAGGGTATCATTCAGGAGTGTGGGACAAATAGGACTGGAGATGAACTAGTGAATCAAGGTGGCATGGTGATATGGACTCTACATTGGTCTTTCATTTGAAGAAGAAGCTGAGCCAAAAGGTTTTGATTTACTGGTTAACCCATTGGTACCAGACATCCTGTGGGCAGCATGAATATGTATTTTACCCAATCTAACTTCTAAGTACCTTCACATGTTATACACCATTGGAAAGCAAAGATTCTTAAGGCGTGAATGATGTATACTATTCCAGGCTACAATCATCACTGTAGGTTCAGTAAACACTTATTTCTGAGCAGCTACCAATGGAATTTATCTTTGAAGCCATACTATACTCCAGTAGCAGATGACACTGTAGCAATAACGGTCCTGTTACAGCAGAATTTTTTAGGCAAAAATTAAAGTATTATTCTGCATCCCTATCCTCTCCTATGGCCATGAGCTGTGGGTGGTAACCAAAAGAACACTATCAAAGATATGAGCATCCAAAATGAGTTTTTTCCTCAGGTTGTCTGGGCTTTTCCTTAGAGATAGGGTGAGAAACTCTGTTATCCTGGAGTAGCTCGGAGGAGAGCCACTGTTGCCTCTCATCAAGAGGAGCCAAATGAGGGGGCTCGGGCTTCTGGTTGGAATCTTTTCAGGACGCCTCCATGGTGAGTTGTTCCAGGCACATGACACCAGGAAGAGGGCCCCAGGGAAGACCCAGGAAATGCTAGAGCGATTACATGTGTGTCCCAATTCAGGGTCTACACACTTAAGGGTGCATAGACTACATAGTGTCCTACATAGTGTGTAGAGTTTACCATTAGTGAAATGAGATAGCCTACCTAGCCAACAAGAATAGCAGGAACATAGGACGATGAATCATTTAAACTTATGAAATTCCTACGTTTTGCAAATCATAGGACACTTTAGTGAACACTAACACCAAGTTGGTTCTATCTTACCTTTTAAACTGAAAAAAGAAGATATCCGAGGCTCTGTTGGTTACACATTCTTCATTAACCCCTTTAAAAAAGTCAATGGATATCAAATATTACATGATCTTAATGCCACTGTTTAACACACATGTTAACATATATGTTTTTTTATGTATTTGGGTTTGTGAAAACCTTGAATAACTGTTGAATGGATGGATGGATGGATGGATGGATGGATGGATGGATGGATGGATGGATGGATGGATGGATGGATGGATGGA
>JBAFTA010000008.1:8808036-8827309 GCA_036919975.1 Melanotaenia parkinsoni | reverse complement strand
GATGGATGGATGGATGGATGGATGGATGGATGGATGGATGGATGGATGGATGGATGGATGGATGGATGGATGGATCAAATATTTTGTTTACTTTGCCAACAAATATATTTACTGACAGGAATATATGAGGATGCTCAATATTGTAGTTGTTCTTTAGAGTTTTTGTCACAAAAGTGGCTCTCCTGTGGACTTTATACTACCTGTTGTAATGCAAACAAGGAAAAAAATGTAGAGGGGTGTTGATTTAGACTGTGGACCATACACATACATGTGTGTGGATACACAACATATACACAAACCCACACTATGTCGTGGTCTGTATGTTTCTGGTTTAGTTTTCCTCCTTATGGGTTCACTGTCTTATCAGGTTTCCTGTTTTATTTTGTAGTTTGCTCCCCTTGTGTATTGTGTTTTGCTTCCTGTTCATTAGCTCACCAGGTTTAATTGCAAATGCACTTCACCTGTTCCCTATTAGTTCCTCTGTGTATTTATACCCCTTAATTTGAGTTGTTCTTTGTAAGTTCATCCGTCGTGTTTCCCTGTCATGTCTTATCAATGTAAGTGGTTATTAATTAAAACTGTTAATCCTGCACCCTCCTGCCTCCCATCCAGCGTTTACATCCACGCCTCAACTGTGACATAATGCACTTTTTTATTAAAGTTTGCGTATAGCTAAATGAGGAAATATCACCAGGATGAGAAAGGCATTTGACAAACTTGCTTTGGTACTGTAGTTACAAAACTGTGTGTGTGAGCTTTATTGATTTTCTGCTTTAACACAGCGGGGGTTGAAAGTGACCCCCACTCTTTGCTGATCAACTAACTACTGCATGACCCGCCTATTATGTAGGCCACAACACTGATTGATAACTGCAAACAAAACATGGCTTTCAGCCACAGGCATCAATAGAGGATGTTGTCTGGTTGCACTGATGCTTGTAATGCTTTAATGTATTTTGATCAAAGTTTGATAACATATTTGATCAATGAAACAATAACATGAATTGATGGAACATAGGATTTAGTCTTATGTCCAAAACAGTTTTCTGACACTGGAGTATCAGATGCTGGTTTAAGTCTTATTTGTACTGGTAGTTGGTTGATTTTTCTTTCTGTTTTCCATTTTTATAGAAAATAAAATTATAGACATTGAGGGCCAGTGGGCTCTCTCTGCTTTTTTGGCATCACTGGACCACTGGAGTTAGTGAGAATGAGAATAATATGTTATTTTGATGTAAATTCAATTGCATTGTTATCGCAGCTGTGTGGTGTGAGGGAACAGCACCCTATGGGACCAGAGAGAAAACTGCGAGATGAAAGAGAGAGAAGAACATGAATGAAACATTTAATGAGATGAAGGGGAAAATTACATTAGTGCCAACAGACAGGCAGAGAAAGTGGTTTGCTCAGAAAGTAAATTATTCCCCATGTTTGATTTGTTGCAGCAAAAATAGAAAGCTTCATTATCTATGTTTCCGTTCAAATGTTGCACATTTGTTAGGCAAATTCCTGAACTTTCAGCCACAGAAGACATGAACCATCATGTGTTTCCAGACACTATGTATTCAAAGAAGAGGACTTGTGAATATTACATAATGACTTGAGGAGCACCAGTAAATAATAAAAAATCACTGAAACACTGCTACTGCAGTAATATGTTGGCAGCCAGTTTTGATATAAGAAATTAATGCAGCTAAAATTAGTTATCACACACACACTCATCAGTCCCTTTTTTAGGCACACCCTGCTAGTGTCAGGTTTGACCCTCTTTTACATTCAATTTTTGTTGGGATGGATTCAACAAGAAGTTGGAAACATCTCGGAAAATTTGGTCCAAACTGCCATGATAATATCACACAACTGCTGCAAATTTGCCGCACATCCATGATGAAGGTAGCTACCAGTAGATGGGTATAGTGCTCATAAAGAAAGGGATGGGGTGTTTAAACAATTCCCAGTTTGTACTAAAGTGTCCAAAGTGTATCAAGAAAATATCTCCCACACCATCACCAATCTGAACTGTTGATACAAGATGGATCCATGTTTTGTTTTTGTTTTTTTAATGTTACTCTTCTGTTGGCCAGTTTTGGTTAGCCTGTATGAATCGTAGTCTGTCACCTTGTGTGGTCTTCTGCTGCTGAAGCCCATTGGCTTCATGGTTGAATGTGTTGTGTGTTCAACACAAAATTAACAGCGTTGGTTTCCAGTAATCTAACTAATAGCTGTTTTCACTGTTACAATACCATTACCGTTACTGACAATAAAATGTGGCTTGTTTGCATGATTAAGCACACTGACACAGTCTTTGACTGAAACAAGCACATATGTGACGATGACTGGCTAAAGAGTAAAATTTCATAATAACCCAAACAAAGGCAGACTCATTTGTGTGTTCTCTCTTGCAGTTACACGCACACACACTACACATTAGATTTTTTTTTTTTTAAAGAGTTATTTTTCTTGGTAACTAGTTATTTTTTAATGTGCTTATTTAGTTATTAATCTTGTTTCTACAAAAGTAACAAGTAACTATAGGAAATGACTTTTGTTTGCAGTAACGTGCCTAACAAAGATTGTATCTTGGTTGTAGTGAGTGGTAATTCTGAATCACTGTTGCCCAGGCCACCCCATCCTCTAGTGACAATGCGTGTGTTCATAACAAAACATGTTTTTCCCACGTACATCTGTCCAGGACTCTAAATAAAAGACTAACGAAGAAAGAGGAACAAAAGCTCACACTAATCCTCCATGTCACAGTGTTTACTCATCTGGTCATGTGATATCCCCTTTAAAATATATCCCATCAGTAGCTACAATCTGGGGGGACAAGAAAATAAATAAATAAATAAAAATGTTAAGTCAGCAAATGTGGGATATGTTCCTGGGGGTTTGTATGCATACGTGATTGTATTCATTCTCCACACACGCACAATGGAAATGTTTTATTACATATGACTGCCTTGGGCAGGGTGGGCTCATCCTTGACTCAGTATTAACCTTGTCTTAACTAATCAGATGACAATTAACATACAGCAGGGTCCAGCTTTGAACTGAGGTGTTTTTTTTTATTCTGGTTTAAACACAAGTCATAGTGTGGTTTTCTATAACACATGTAGCTGAAAATGTGCATGTGTGAATGGCTCAGGGCAGTCAGCTGAAGTGAATTATGAAGTGCAGGCAAGTAAACAATAAAAGAGGTGTGGCTAGTGAGAATGGGGAGGTCAAAGTTGTCTTTGTTTTTTTCCCTCAGACTCCCTCTGATGCCAAAGTAGCTCCTTTCTGTGGCTTTTTTTTTTAAATACAAGTGTATGTGTAAGCTAGAATTGAAAACTGTTTCTGTACTTTATAACTGAGCATTTCCAAACAATGAATTGATCATTTGTACTATATAAAAAGAAGTAGCCATCAGAAGATGCTACATCTCTTTTGGATGAAAGTAGAGCTGTGCGATATAGCAAAAAAATCATCACAAAACCTTTTTTCATATTGACCGACCTTGATTTTTACTACCAGTTTTAAAGCATCTGTACTGAAAACTAAAGACACTAAAGATTCATTCAACATTTTACAACATACAAAGTAAATAAAGCAAATTAAATAAGATCACTATCAGAATCTTCATAAGAAGGATAAAGTATTTTTTTTTCTCCAAACGAAAGTTTTCTTGCAGAGAACAGCTCAAACTCAGATATTTCAAATAGCACCTAGCATACTACGTTTCTGAACACATGTTCATATATATATATATATGCGAGTGCATGTGACTTGTGAAGGCTTGCGCCTGCAAAAGCCCGGGTCTTTTTCGAACTGATGCGAAACGTTTGCTCCTCTTTAATTGCTGTTTGTACAACACAATGGCTCCACTGACTGCTGTTTTGGTCGTGTGGCTAAACCACTATTAGCGGCTAAACTGCTACTAGAGCTAAGCTGCTAGTAGTGGCTAAAGTGCTAGAAAAGCTAAACCACTAGCAGCGGCTAAACTGCTATGTCTACTTTGTGCCAAACTGACAGGCTGTGCAGCTGTCTGATGATTGGTGTAAAACAAATAAAAGTTACACAACCCCTAAAATGCTCCTTCTCATAAGCTAGCAGAGAAACTGAAGAGGGAAGCCTGGCTCTTCAAAGATCATAACTAATGTTGCAGCACCATTTATATCTGATTAAAAGTGTAAAGTTTTGTCAATCTAGTTGGTACAAAGAAAGCCAGGCTGTGTTCATTATACACAAGCTGTTGGGAAGTGATCCAAACTCTGATCAACTGCATTGATCAAATTAAAGATCGGATGTGCCGGAACTTACTTTAGTTAAATGAAGACAAAAACTGAAATGATAAGTCAGTACTTCAAACAACTAAGTTCAAAACTAACAACCAAGCCAGTAGCTGTCTTGGACTTGAATTTAAGCAGTTATATTAAGACAGTCACTATCACTTAAACAACATATCAAGGGTTAAAGGGCTGGTAACTCAGCAGATTTATACAAACTTTTCCATGCATTTATCTTTAGTAGACTAGACTACTGTAATGCCATCCTCACAGGTCTCCCTAAAAAGTCCATCAGACAGCTGCAAGTCCAGAACACTGCCGCTTGAATCCTCACTAAGGCCAAAAAAGCAGATTTGACCCCAGTCCTCAGATCTTTACACTGAATTCTTGTCTGTCAAAGAACTGATTTTTAAAATCCTGCTGTTTACAAAGAACTGGAAAGTTTAGGACCAAAATACATTCAGGATCTTCTGGTTCTTATGAACCAACCAGATCTCTCAGGTCATCAGGGTCAAATCTACTTTGTGTTCGTAGAGTCAGAACTAAACATGGAGAGGCAGCGTTCAGCTTTTATGCTCCTCACATGTAGAATAAACTCTCAGTAAAACTACAGGTCTGCTGAAACTCTTAGCTGTTTTAAATCAGGGTTAAAAACTTTTTCTATTTGCTGCCGTTTATCAAAACAACTGTTAAATTCACCACTCTGGAATTTCATTTCTTGCATTTTATCTATTTTACTTCAGCTTTTTTCTTTGTTTTTATTTAATTTCTTTAATTTCTGTTAAAGTTTGTTTTTAATGCACTTTTAATTGTCTTGTACATGAAATGTGCTACTCGAATAAACCTGCTCTTTTCTAAATCTTCAAACTGTTTTGTTTGACCCCTAAATCAATTATGGATTCACGAGATTCTGCTTTGCCTGATTTGGTGTTCTGTGCTCATTTCCTAATGTACAGTACATGTGTAAAGCCATTTATTTGCTTTAACGCATTGGAGAGACTTAATGTAATTTAATGTTATTTACTGGTGTCATAAATTATTTTCATGTTGCATGTATATATTTTAAAATGGATTTACCCTGTACTGCAAAATCACATCAGCTCAGTGCTGCTGTAGCAATATTAATAACAAATCATTAAAGTTATTGATGCTACATCTAATTCATTGGCTGGGATTACCTGATTGTATAGCTGCCATATTTACACATTTTGTTATCATGTTCTACATCTTCTCAGCATCGCATCATTGCAATTCAATTACCTCTGAAAAATTACCTTTATGCTTGTTGGGTGCTCCAAGGTTGTTCAAGTCCTCTCAGCTGCCACTTCTGTTTACAGTTGTCTGTGAAGGCATCAGCAGCTCCATTCCTCAGTGTGATACCAATTATGCATGTATGACAGTTGTGTATTTCAACCACATATTGATTAATAAGCTGAAATTAAATTTTTATCAGTGCCAGAGCCAGGAAATTTTCAGTGTGGTGGAATGGATCTGTGATTATTTTGGGGATGGCAAATATGTCTCATTAGAAAACAGGTTTATTGAAAGCAACTAAACCACACAATTCGACAATTTACAACACAATTATTTAAGGCAACTAAAAAAAAATACTTTATTTATCTCAGAGGGAGACTTCAAACCATGCACCTTCACATTACAAAAGGGGACAGTGGTAGAAACCATTCAATAATATTCAGTGTATTTAAATTTTCTCAATTTGTGCAGATTAAGTAAGAAAGAAGCTTTTAACATAGAAATTTATATCATATTACTGACCTACTGAGTATTACTACTTTGGTAAGGAGATGGTTTATGGTGATCGGCAGCATTATGAGCTCATTCTCTGTGCATCATCATCAGAATTATATAGACACAATCTTTTTTTTCTTATCATAGTCTGATTTAGTCATGTATGCACAAATAGAACATATTCCTCAGGTATAATAGTTATTTGCAAAAGTGACTCTAAGGTCTTTTGGAGTCTTAGGGGACATTTCATGGTGGGCTCCTGCAATCAGCGTTCATCAGCCTTTTAAAATGATATATTATATTAATAACAATAACATGTTAATAAAGTAATCTTTGTTGGCTTTGTGGCTTATGAATTAACTTCTTCAAAACCAAGTTTGGATCTTCTTTGGCAGCTTCCAGTATTCTTCTACTGTACTTCATTGTTTTCAGTATTCATTTAGGGGCAACATGATTTAACAGGGTTCAAATACAGAATAATAGATTTTGTGCTAGTGTTAATTTCGTTAGCGAAAACCAAACGAAAATATTTTCGTCAACGCACATTAATAAACTAGAGTAGACGAGACTAAAATCCCCATTAATAAACAATAACTGAGACTAAAACAGAATGCATTTTCGTGGACTAATAAAGACGAGACGAAAATGTAATTCATTAAATAAAAACTGGACTGAAATCTGAAACATTTTAGTTTAAGAACAAAGACAGGACGAAAATTATTTTATTATATGACATGATTTTGTCAAATCTTCTCTCCTCTGCCCTTCCGCCACGCACACAGTGACACACACATTCGGTGTTGCCAACTTTGCGACTTTGTTGCTATATTCAGCGAGTTTTCAGACCCCTGTAGGGACTTTTTTTTATTTTTCACAAAAGCGACTAGCAGCAAATCAAGCAATTTTTCGGTAGTATTGGAGACTTCGGAGACTGACATGAATGAACATAGTTTACTCTTTTCAATGTGGAGTCAGTGCTGCGCAGACCCCAACAATGTTCTACTAACTACTAACTAACGTTGTAATATACTACTAACAATGTTCAATATTATCTCCTGACAAGAAAAGTAAAAGGATAAAATGATTGTCCTGACTAAAACTAGACTAAAATGCTGACAGTTTTTGTTGACTAAAACTAGACAAATAAAATTGTGTTTTCTTGGACTAAAATAAAGACTAAAATGCTCGACTTATAATCGACTAAAACTTGACTAAACATAAACGAGATGAGGTTGACTAAATGTGATAAAAACTAATAAGCGCGATTGAAACTAGACAAAAACGGAGACTAAATTTTAAAAAAGGCTGATAAAATTAACACTATTTTGTGCTGAGGCCTGTATTATGACTCTTAAGGATTACATTTACAGCATAATATGGAACATAAATAAATAAAGGAAGTTTTCAGAGGCATAAAGCCTACCACACAAATGAAAAATGCAATATAAACACCACTGTAAACAACACAGTAACTCCCATCCATGAACATTAGTAGTGCATTTTCCAAACTTCCTAGCTGGACATTTTAGTTTAACTGGACACAGATTTATTTAATAACCAAAGAAATAATTTTGTCCAAGTTATCTGTTTTTAAGTGGCAAATCTGGACATAAAGTTTTTCATGAGGAGACTAAAAAATAAAGATGATGAAGATGATACAGACCAGGGATCCCAGCTTGGGACCTTTAAAGGTCCTGCAGATTTGAGATATTTTCCTGCTGCAACACACCTGACTCAAATCAATGAGTAATTAAGAAGCCTGTGCGGAGCTTGACAACAAGCTGTTGGGGAGCAGTTTCATTTGAATCAGGTGGGCTGCAGCAGGGAAAAATTTAAAACCTTTAGGACACTTCTCCAAGAGGTCCAGAGTTGGTGATCCCTGATTTAGACTTTTGAGTCTTGAACCAAGTCTTGGGGGTTGTCTTACTCAGTCTTACTATCTAAATATCATAAATGGATAACACAAAATGTAAGTCACTACTCAAGCAGGGTTATATGGAGGTCAGAGTCTTTAGCGAGGATTTAAAACTGGCTATTGTTGAGACCGAGCTGATTTAAAGGGTTAATCCCTTTCAAAGCTTAGGGGCAGCAACTGAAATTAAGTGATCCCACAAGTATCTGGTCGGTTGATATAAGTAATCTGGCAAGGACATGCTAATAAAAAAACTCATCAGCATACTCATAGCACCAGCCAAATTTAGGACCAAAGAAAAAGTAGAATTTTAAAATCTATTCTGGAAGAAACTGGTAACTAATAACCAATGAAAAGAGGCTACAACAGGAGTAATCACTTATACAGCTAAAATAGCATGTCTGGAACAGCTGATATGACATGGATTACATTTTACACCCCAATACAAATCTATTTAGTCTTTCTGCACACCCACACTTTTTATAACTGTCTTAGGCTGTGATGTAACACCAACTTCAAACATGAAGCCTACTTTTTTATTCCAGATCAAATAAATAAAGAATAAAAAGAGAAAAGAATAGAACTCTGCAGGCTGCAGTCGGTAAGCAACATAGAAGTAGCCTTTTAGGATCAGCGCCTGACAAATAAGTTTACCGGTAAACAGATATTTAACTAAATATATCCATCACACAAACTAGAGTCCGCAGACATTTACATCATATAGTATTTTGCCTATAAACAGAAAAAAGTCTTGCTGTAAATAAAGGAAGCAACGAGGTGCTCTTTAAGTTTCTGTTATTAAACTTTTTTCATCACATGGAATAAGATTAGCCCAAAATGGATTTTTTTATTTAATGAATAATGGAATATTTTTTCCCAGTGTGGTGTGTTTGGATAAATTATTTCATTCCACAAAAAGGGCCCAAAAAGTTCAAAGTTTTAGCCTTTTCAAGCAGTTAAAATATTCCAAATTTACTTGATCATTACATTTTTGACATTTTAAAAAGAAAGTAAAAAATGTTTTCTCTAGTTTGTGTGGAAAATATGTTTATAGTAAATTTATGTCATTTAACTCCCCAGTTGGTGGAAGCTGAGAACGGATGGAGCCAAACTGGACAAAAATGGCCATTTTTGAGACGTCACTTTTAAGACGTAACGGTTTGTACTAAAACGTCTGTTGGTTTTTGCAGAGATAAAGTCTAAGTCTTCTCATTTGTGCCATGTGCTATCTTTATCTCTTCTTAATTAGGAATGCATAAATTGTCATTAAAACATATTATCAAATTTCACAAGTGTTCCCTTTACAATTACTCCAAAAGTAATAAAATACAATGTGTGGTTGTGAGATATATTCATGTCATTATGGGTATGCTCATTTTGAGCAGAGGCCTAAAAAATATTCTCGCTCTTAAAACTGTTTTAAAGGATGAAATAAACAGATCCTTATATTTGTTATAGCCCCATTTGTTCCCCACTTTTTTCTAGAGGTGAACAAATACCTACCTAGTAGGGAAGTATTTGTTTTTTTGTTGATTTTTTTTTTCTACTGATTTTTATAGAATATCATTAATATTTATAATTCATATATGGAAATTAATAGTTTAAAGATGCACTAAAGAACTTTTGCAATTTTTCTCAATGATGCGCCCCCTATCAAAGCTAATTCGGCATTCATCTTGCATCCTATCTGTACTATGAGCACTCTCTAGCCAGTAAAACACAGTCTTATCTATACTATGAGTATAGATAAGACAGTCTTATCTTGACTCTTGTCTTGCGTCCTGACCTGTATCTTTCTCTCTTTATTTTCCTCTCTTCCTCCTATAATATCTTCTAGCATTTCTTTGCTGAATCAGCCACAAGGAATGTTCACAACGGCCGGTGTGTTTATGTCCGTTTGCTAGCACGTGGTGATGCACGTAAAGCGACACTTGGCTGCAACATCATGCGGCGTCCCGGATGAATAATTTGCATAGTTCGGTTTCTCAGCTTTAGGACGCTGCTGGGCCATGACAGCTTCAGAAGTGCACATAACAGATGTCACTGTACAGCCAAACGAGTACGAAACGTGGAGGTCGGAAAGTTATGTAACGTGTCTTTAAATAATCTGTTTTGATCATTGATTATTTTTTTATGTTGAACATTCACAAATGAATAAATGTATACTTCACTAATAAATAAATTTTGTTTTGGACAAAATTAAGAAATTATAACAGCAACAAGAACAGTGGATTGTTTTTGGTTTAAAGTTAACATACACAACATAACGCAGTATAGAATCATATAAATCATTATGGGTGTTGAGAGGGATTTGAGATGAGCAACGTTTTACTATCAAGTCATATGTATTGTGAAAGTATTTGCATACACCACTTTATAAGTGCACACACATGATCTGTCAGCCCCCCTGTGTTAAGTAGTGCAAAAGTCAAGGTCAGCCTGCTAGCAGGGGAGGCGGAGGATCGAGGTGAGTAAGTAAGCAAATGCCAGCACAGGCATGATCGGAGGAGAAGCGCACACCACACAGGATGAATTAATACCTATATCACCCAGATTCCCTTCACACGCTATTTTTCCTGCAGCTCTTCAGCAGATTGGCCAACCAAGTAATGAAATTCCCTGGTTACATGTGAATGATCAAGCTGCCTTAAATTAAATACTTCTATAAATCAGACCCCTCTTCATTCGGTGATGTGCTTCAAGGATGAGAAATGTAAATTAATTCAAACTGGGAAGTCATTGCTGAGAGGCAAGTGCACAAAAGCAACACATAACCAGTAACAGACGCTGGTGTTTAACTTTAGATTTTAATGCCTGCTGACAACGGCCTCAAATGCCTTCAAATGATTCTAGATAATTCTCAATTACAGCGCTTAAAAACATCACCTTTTCATTTGCACTTCAGTCATTCACAGCAATATCTTCAGATTTTTCTAGAGATACATAATACTCAGTGATGTAAAGTGGCCCCTATTATGAGACTGCTGGCTTAACAGCAACATGGCTAACTATAGATCTCCTGACTGGCTTCTTGTCTGTCTATTTACAGTTTACAAGTGCTTTGACTCTTTATTTTCTGTAAGCAGCAATTACAAAGCAGCAGTGACAGAAAGGAACAACATGTCCCCATTTTAGTTGTTACTGTTTTGTAATGCCTGTTCCCACTTGTTAGACCTTATTAATACACAAAACATTTCATGAGTTGTGTTGAACCTTAATTGTAAAAGTGTTTATCTTTAGCTTTGACAAGGAAATTCTTGTTTTCTAATTGGCTGAAAAGCTTTTTATGTTTGTACCGAAGAAACAATATACCTGTGTCTGCAGTGGGAACACAGTGTCAAGGAATGTGACAGCCTTGCTAACTGGTTGCCTCATAGACTGACTGGCCAGCAGCCCACCTTCTCCTGAATGTACCAACGTATTTCCATGTCCAGTATGGTTATATTTGGAACATCCTTCTTACATGACTGGATTCTTTTCAGCCGACTCACTGGCTATGCGTTTGATCTATATGTGGTCAACATAGCAGTCAGAAATCTGATTTTCGCAGATCTTGCCGCGGCTCTTACTCTTCCAAAAAACTATGTAATTTCATGTTTTTGGAGTGCAAATAGTTTATATTTCTGTTGACAAAGACTGAATGTGTCAATGTTGGTTAGCCAGTCTGCTATTACTGCACAAAATGGTGCAGGGTATTTTGTAGGCAATGCAGCATTCCCATTTCCAGGTAGCCAACTTGTGCCATGCTGAGACTACATGTCCTTTCTACATATACCCCATGGATTACTGTTAAGTAGGTCAGAAAGACCTATAATTACATTCAAAGAACATACGTCCTCTGCTTGTGAATTCAGAAAAAAAGGTGTTCATGAAAGTAATAGAAAGGATCAGTCAATGATTGATATCCTTCAATGATCAATTGCTAACGGTTTTTACCTTCAACTCAGAACCTATTGATATTCTTGCCTAAACACAACTAGGAAGTATTATCATGTTATTAATTATAATTTAGAGGTGAAAAAGTTGCAATATGTTTGTCTTGATTTACAGACCTATATATGTCTGCTATGGGGTAGCACAATCCCCACTGATATATATGAATATTGACCTTTGTGTCTTTTACAAGCTGGTCAAGTAATAGGATGAAGTCTTCCTCTTGCATTCATCCTGAGGCATTACTGCTTCAAGCATTCCTTAATGGCCCACACAAAGATGAGGGAGATGCATTCCCAGTGCTTGCACAAAGCATGCTAATGACAAAAGCACACCTCACTCTTTTGACGTCATTACACCCACCTGCTTGACCCTTTGATGTGCAACAATCCGGTCTGGTGACTGGACTGTTGTTGTACCTGTTTTTTCTACATTCCAAGTGTCATTCCCATCAAATTAGTATCTCTGAATGACCTGTCCAGTCACCAGACCGGTGAAGGCTGCTGAAGAAACTCCACATGTGTGTGGTTAAAACTTGTGGCCAATGCAAGGCTGGTTGTCTCTGCACTCTTCACTGAGAAGTTGGGGTTCCTCCTCATAAAGTATGTAAACCAATAAGGCCCTGACATCTGCTTGTCATTCCATGTTTGTGGGTGCCTGATATTAAATGTTACTGCAAACTTTCATGTCTAAGAAAAAGTGGAATAACACCTCAGGGCACGCACACAAAGTTTTCAATTTGTCAGGCACCTGTGCTAGTACTCTGTTATAGTCTTACCTCACGTGGACTCAGTCCATATTAATAATCTGATGCTTAAGTCAGTTAGTCAGCCAACACTTTCTCCTGCGACTCAGAGAAGAACTTTGTTGCTGCTCCAGTAACCTACACTGGGAAGATCGCTGGATCCATGGTCTCTCAGCTTCTGCAGTGGCTTGTAGCATCTGCTTCCTTCGCCACTGATCTGACTAACTTGCCCTACTTTGAGATTTTATCAGATGTTTTCTTTAAAACATCAGCAGGAACACCTCTTTCAGTCTGTCTTTTCCACTGCCTAGGCATGCTTTATCAGAAATTAAATTAATAAATATTCTTAGTTTTATATAAGGGGATGTTTGTAACACTTCTTTAACAGTTTCAATAGTAGTTGCAAATACTTTTGAATTACAAGGTAAGAAGAAGTGCTCTTGAATTATAACTAAAACAACATTGCTCTTTTAAATAAATATCTTTTGATAGCATTACAAACAATTATGCTGAAAGAAGCTGTGGAAAAAATAACATTTATACCAAAAAAGCAATAAAATTTAGGAAAGAAATGCTTACATATATTCATGAATATATAAAAAAATAAAAATAATCCAACACAATAACACATTTTTTGCCTGTTCACCTCCCAGTTTAAAGATGTAACTGCTCCTCATGTTATCTGAGGTCAACATGACCGAAGCATGCCATCTGAGTTCAGCATTTCACAGAGGTAGTTTTTGATTGGTCCATATCGAAGCACAGTGGTAGCTGCAGATGTAACCTGAAATGTAAATGGAATGCTGTTTTAATGATATACTGTAATGGCTGCAAGACAGCCTGATACATACCAGACCAGCTTAAAGGTTGTCTGACCTGAAATTACCTTGTTGCTTGTTTGTGTTTAAAGGATATTTATTTATTTTTAGAGAGGGGAACGAAAGGGGGGCTGACATTCAGCTATAGCTTCATAGCTTGAACCTGGGCCAGCAGTGTCAAGAAACTGTACCCTCTGCTTGTAATCAAAAGCAAGATTATCTCATTTTTAGATGTGTGAACACACCCTCAGGATTTAACATCATCATGAATGTTCTAGATGCTGCTTAGACACACATCAGGTCAGAATATACTTGATATAAGCAAACTGGGTGCTTGTTACATTGTTCCAAATCCAACATGTAGCTTCTAAATAAAATAAAGTTTTGTAACTTTGAATGTCCTAAACTTTTTGTGAGAAGACTGGATAGCTCATTCTATTCATATATATAAAACAGAGCATATACAGTCTTTCAGTCCCATACCACCTACGTCACATGAGAGTCATACCGTCTTAGACGTCGCCTGCTAAAACAAGGTCTGTGTCACATGCTGAGAGGCAAGGGCATTGTGACGGTAAATGAGTTACTTAAATACAAAGAAGGTGGCATGAAAAATGGACAGGACACTGATGGAATGCTACTACTCCAGTAACCCTAGCGAGCAGGGAAACATAGATGTGTTGAAACCCACGATCTATGGGAACACAGAAAAAACGTAAAGTTAAGTGAAGTCCTGCCAGTAAGTGTCGTACATTAAACATTAAAAATATAAAACAAAATCAAATCAAAGCAACCACACACCCAAGTTTATTACAGACAAATCAAAGCACACAGACATACACACTTAATCATACTCGCTCTCTCACATACATAAACTAAACGGACACCCCCCTCACCTTTCAATCCCACAATCAACCTCTGACCAAAAAAAAAAAAAAAAAAAAGAACATTTGTATAAACAGACATATGTCTTGGCAATGATAAACCAGGTGAACTGGATCAGGAAACGATAACAAGAGGTCCATCCACATCAAGAGCCACCCAGATCACTGCAGACCGGGTCCACACCACAACCATAGGGCTGCAGTGCAGAACCTCGATAAGGACAGTTACCATGGGAACGGCCATGCAGTCAGAGAAGGCATAGCTCCCGAGGTCCAGGACCCCCATAGGAAAAAGACTGGAGTGTAAAAAAACATAAGTAAAAGCAAAGATCAAATCAGAAACTAAATCTAAAAACAGTAGCAACAAATAAGTCTAACATGTTAAAATATACGTAAAAGAGTCCATATAAACTATGCAAAATAGATCAATAATAAAATCTGAAGGCTACATAAACAGGCAGCAGTATGAAAATTATTAAATGATTAAATAACTAATTAAATAAATACAAATGTCATTAAATGGGCCCGCATTGAATTATGGAATTTTTCAAAATAGGTCTATTTGTTAAAAACAAATGTAATATCTGAGTTACATGAAAGCTTTTTATTTGTTTTCCTTCTAATTATCCTTGCAATACTAGTCAGGAACCTCCCCAATCCAGACACAAAAAATTTGATTTGAGACTCAAAACATCCGGTCAGCACAAGTCTTGTGCTCATGAAAAGGAAAGAAAAGAGAAGAAAAAAACAGAGGCCTTTTAGATTTTCTAAACAAACATTTAAGAAAAAAGGTGGTGACAGTGAAGCTGGAACTAGTAAAGTCAGCATAGAAACACTACAGTCAACTTTGGGCATCTAAATTTATCTCATCCTGGGCCCAGGCAAGACTGTCAGCTGGCCTGGTTGTAACTAACCGGTTAAGTAGAGTACCTCATACCATACAAGTTGAATGGCACAAGAAAATCCAGCCAGATCCTTGGTTGAAACATTTACCTTTACAAATCTGGTTGGACTGAATCAGTCATTAACTAACAGTAATACAAACACACCAAGCTGACCCAGCATATTTGCATTTATTTTGGATAGAAAAAATTAAACCCTAAATTAAAGCCTGTGATTTAGATGGAATTTTTTCTTTATGTTCACCTAACAAGTCATTTTTTTCAGTGTACAATTCTAAGCTATAAAGTGTTTCTGGTTGTCTGCTGCAGTTGACTGTGATATACTGAGACTGATGCCGCCTGGGTTCCTGCAACTTAATGCCTCTTTGTCATCCAAAGTGAAGTTTTCTTTTGGGTTAAAAGACATTTGTTGTATAATCCCCCTGCAGGATTTTAGAGCCTCTCTAGCACATTTTGTTTCCTGTCTTTGTGTCTGAGTCTTTATTATTTGTACAATTATCTAAATATAGAAGTACTATTGAGTTATTTGTGGTCTGGAGATATTTTCCTACAGTGACAACTCAGACGTTATATCACAGAAGAAAGTCTTACAAAGAAATCTTCTCTATCAGTTTCTTGTCCTTGCTGACTTCAGTTATCAAAAATCATCTTTAATGCAGTATTTCTTAGAAATTTAAAAGCTGTAAGGTATTCCACTGGGTCAGAGGGTTTACAGGACGTCTAAAATGTAAAGACACTAAAATGCAGTAACATTAGATGAGGACATCACTGGAACAGAACTTGGAATAGTTTGTTGGCATTTTAGCAATGCAGGCTTCTTTTGATGTTACCACTGACTAAATACCATGCAAACATTGCAGGTATAGATCATAGTAATTACTATTTTCATCAGTCATCTTGACCTGTATCACATGTATGTATTGGTACTGAAAAAGTGTTTCACATGCAGAATAAAAACTGACCAGCCCCTGGGAACAAGCAGACAACAGCGCAGACTTCACCAGAACACAGAGTTCACAGTTGTATTTCATTTGATTTGCCCGGTAATGTCTACTTTACCATAGAAACACTCTTAAATTGTTTGAGGTGGTTAATCTTATCATGTGGTTATGTTGAGTATTTTGAATGTTAAATATGTATGTTTGCTCTTATGTGGATATGTGCTGTATATTAATCGCGTGTATGAATGTTTGTATCTATATTGAGGCACCCCGAGGTTATATTTGTTGTATAGTTACATTATAATGACTTCAGCTCTTCTGAATCAGATTGTTGTATAAAAGCACACTATTATTTTCAAGTCAATGTTATCACTTTGTAATTACTATACTGTATGATTGTGGTATAAATTTAATTTAAGTATACTGTGTCAGACCCCAAGCTCCAACTAATCGGGGATCCTAATAAATTAACTACCAACTAAGTGACTAAACTCAATACATAGAATATGAAGAAGTTCTTATCTTGTGGAGGAAGCTGCCTGTTTGTGTTCAGGAAGCAGACAGCTAAGATATCTTTAAGATTAGGAATAAATTTTTTTCTATTTGATGTACTTTATAATTAGTACTGGCTCTAAGAATTTCTTTAGAATTATGTAGCTATAGTTCTACAAGTTGCTGGGGGACCTCTGATGATGCATTCAGCACCTGTCCTCACCTCGCTCTCTCCATGTATGTCTAACACTATTGTATAGTCACTAACTTTGTGTTCCTTTAGGTTCTCTCCTCTAGTAGTCCTCCCTGACCTAATGCTACAATGTTTGTTAATGTCTTTTTCCTCTCCACAGTCACTTTGTCCATGCTCAAGATGAGGGATTGAATGGAGCTGAGAGTTCATTGCACTTTTTAGCAAAGCAATTTCTTATGAATTGGCATCATACAAATACAGTTCCAATTAATTAGATTTAATCTGACTATAATTAGATCAAAAAGAAATTGAATTTAATTGGAATATGAATTGAGTTAATTTTTTTTTTTTTTTATTGAACTCATTTGCTTTCTCTTTAATGTGCCTTGACATTACTTTAATTGTGAATTGCTGCATATATACGTACATATTTGTTTATGTTATATTGGTACATTTATTTATGTTTTTAAGATATAATTTGAAAATGCTAGAGAAAAGACATCATGTGTTGTGTAATATATAAGCCAGTAGGCACTGAAATCAACAAGAAGGATGAGAACTGTTTTACATAAAAATAAAAATATCGTTGGCTTTGCTCTACAATTAGAGAGATAAGAAATTTTTATCATAATGAAAAAAAAAGATACAGTCTGACTTTTATACAGAAAAAAAACTGCAAAATAATTTAAATGTTTTGGTCTACTTGAAGCCTGTCTCACTAGTAAAGTGTCACTTACTTTAAGGGCTGATTTACACTCATCCAGAAAGACGCACATAGCTAAGTGGATGTGTGCGGGTACTTTGGATTCGTATTTGTTCCTAGAGCACAGTCCACTTAGACAATCACATCCTTACTGTTCAGCATACTACAAGGCATTCAATGCATTATTACCACAAAGCAAGAGGAGAGGTCCAAGTCCAAGAAGCGAAACTCAAGTGAACTGCTATAATGTGAAACTTAATATAGAATCAAGGGTCTCAGTATTCCTATGATTTATTCCACTACCAGCCCTCCTGCCTCCTATGTTTATGGTATTTGCACTCACAAGGTGCTAAATGTTCACACCCATTATTTTGGTGTTTTTTAATTGGTTGTGCGTTGGTTGTGTGCCTGACATTTTTAAAAATATAACCTTGTAGAACATTTTGTACAACTCTACAGGAATCTTCATGTTCAGATTATGTGGAGGCGTGGAGATTCCCAGATGGGAGGACGTGTGGATCAAGGTTGCCTTAACAGTTGAAAATATAAGAAGCTCTACAGAACTTCTGAATCTTTTGTACATTCAGTGTCCCACCTTTGCCACTATTATTCCATTTGTGTTGCAGAGCAATTTTCTCAGCAGTGACACCTGCCATTTAAACGCAGACTCCACTGATTCAAGCACATCTAAATGGCATGTGGCATTGTATTACACTGTGCAGATCTCATACTTCACTATTCACGTGTGAGCAGAACTGATCCTGTTCCTGAAGGTAACACAAACTTCTTTTATCTCCTTGCAAACTGTTTTTGGTTAAAAAATGTTGTAGCTAGTAAATGTGGACTGATGCTGCCATGTGTAAAGTATGCTCGAATAGCTCACTTCTTTATCGAAAAACTCTTTATGGTTGTTCTTGCAAGCCATTTCATTAAACACTTCACTGTAGTTACTGTATGGACTGCAATTCATGCAGAGTGATGCACACTGATTTGACCAGCTTGGTGTGTGAATGGCCGATGTGTCATGGTTAACTGCAGCTATATGAGGTCCTTCTTCCATTGGGGACTTTGCAGGTCTGTAATAAGATAGCGTTAGATCCTAGCATTAACTTTTGCCAAGACCGGTGCATCGTTGCATGGATGCCAACAGTAGCCTTGTTGGTATCTTAGAGACAATACTAGTTTTGATAAAAGCAGCAGCTGCCATGATACTCTGTGCATGAGAACAGGTTTCCTGCATCTACGGTTGAGAAATGTGATCCTTGTGCCTCCTCTGAGGTGAATTTAAAGAAAAACCAATGTTTTAATCATCAGAGGCAGATGCATCACTTGTGATGTTTTGTGCAAAACATTGTTACAGTCAAACTGAACTTTAGCTCCTAGGAACATCAGAAATTGTCACGTTTGACTCAAAAAGAAACACAGGTAACTCAGCAGAACCAACAAAGAAGACCTCAAAGGGTTATTTTACACTAGTTTTAAAAGATTATACCAGTGTTGTTAAGAACTCTGAGGTGCAGTTTGTAGTTTTCTGTTTGCCATCTTGAACAGACTTGACTCAACTTGTGGTTTAATGATCAGTTATTTCACTTATGTCAAGAATCCATTAAAACAATCTAACAAGTAGAGACAAATCTTCCATTACACTATCTTAAAACAAAAGTGTAAACAGTTGTTTCCAAAGGATGAGCCTTTTATAAATTGCCATATATGCTATATATATAAATATATATATA